>JADLZN010005589.1:144178-395168 GCA_018155175.1 Sinocyclocheilus anophthalmus
ACATGAGATGTGATATGAGTTTATTTAAAATAAGGCTTTCACATTAACTTCATATTCCAGATTTAGGAAATGTATGTTGCATGCTATTGTTGTCTCGTGTGTTTTTCTCATTTCTGTCCCAGAGGACTTCAGCTCCTGTGAATCTGTCTTGGCCTCATCAGTAAACAGATTGTGTGAGCTAAGCAACCTAGGGTATACAGTAAAACTAAATATTCTAATTGGATCATATTGATACCTTGCCATATATTGATGTATTTCAACTCTAGTATAAAAGGTTGAAAAGAAATGGAATGAAAATCAAATAAAAATGATAATGTTGTAGACAGCTACAATATTTGATATAGGGATTTCAAAGAAAAAAATGTTTGGAGGATCTGTTGCACCAGTGTGTTAAATCCACAGTCTGTAGGATGCTTATGTGCCAAACCTACGAGAAGCAGGGCAGCAGAGTGTGTGCTATTGCTGATGAATCAGACCGAACAACAGGCTCTCCACTGTTTTAATAGAAAGCCTAAATGGGTTTTTGTTTTTTTTACTTCTCTGTTTCCCCCCCGCCCAAAAAATCGACAACTTCCAGTTAAATTACAGCCAGGGGGGCGCTATCGTACGTTATCCTCAATGCCCGGACTATTCTTTTTTTGGAAAGAAAGATGTATGTATGTACAGTATGTATGTATGTATTTATTTATTTATTTGTTTGCTTACAGATGTACTTGCCCTATATATGGATATATAGAATAATAATAATGTAATTAAGTAATTTAATTCAAGGTAAACAATAGGTCCCCTAAATCAAAACTAACAACAACAATAATAATATAAACATATAAAAGTACTAAATGATACATAATACATCCAACAAGATCACAACAACAGATATGAAGCATATATAAAACATAAAAATAATCAATGATAATCCCAACATCAAACATAAACAACCCCACACTTCATTATACCCTCTACTAATATAATCATAACACAAGATTAAATCAACCACAACACAAGATATAAAAGATACAGCAGAAGCAGAACTTCAACTCTCCCACCGTAATAAAATTGATAGTCCCATAGGCTAAACAAAATGTACTCAAGACACCAATAGATAATATGACACCCTATCCCCCCGGCACTCTTGTGCACATTTTTTATTATAATGATGACACACTGAACTCTTGCAATGTAAAACCTTTCACCATATCACGACAAGTCCAGCCCTATTGATGAGTGACATTTAATAAAAGTCCAACAAACCACCCCCACACTTAAAACAATTTATGAGGAAATGAGAATTGAGTAATAAATTATTCAAAAAAATATCATAAAATGTATTTAAAAAGTATATTTTTTTTTTTTTTTCCCAAAAAAAAACGATGTTGGAAAATACTCTGGTATTTGGTTAAGTTTTATTTACTTTTCTGTTTTATATAAAAATTCAAGTTTATCACGATACAACTCGTTGCAAAGCAATATTTAGTAGTAGCCTAGCTTATCAAAACAACACAAAAAAGATTGTTTCAGTTGTGTACTAGCTTTGTAAAATGTTAATATAATTATGTTCATTGACTATAAATAGGCAGTGAACAACATAAAAAAAATTAAAATATGCTAAATAAAGCAAAGAAAAAATACTGTGGGAAAACCGCTTATCGATATTATTTATATTTTGTAATAAATGTGAATAATTAACAGTATGTTCAGATAGCTTTTGTTTTCATACAAAACAAAATCGTCTTTTAGTCGTGTATAAAAAAGTGTGTGACACACACCGCAGAGACCCCGATAGCAATCCTAACAGACAGCTGTTTTCCACAGTGGGCGGAGTCTGTAGCTCATTTAGAACGTCATTCAAGAGGCGTGAGAGTGGGCTGTGGGCGGAGTCTGTTGCTCCTTTACGTCATTCAAGAGGGGGTAAGAGATGAGGTGGGCGTGTCTTCGCTGCCACTGCTGCATCAGTGAATGACATGAGGATGTGAAAGAATACAGCGGGCTGGGCATATGATTTTAAAGCCATTCTCGAACGGACTGCTATATGGACGATGAGGAATACACTAAGGACTGACTGAGGAACGGTAAGACGCGTCTTAAATAATAGCCTGCTGTCATACGGAGCATCCGTGTGCAATAAGAGGAGATCCAGGTGCACCTGTCTTCTACCCATTCTTCCCTTACTCCCCCCCCACCTATTTTTTTTTTGGATCCCTCACGCTCTCTTCTGCTACGTGCCTGGACCGCCTATAAGAGCCATCTTGGCGGTATCCCGGTGTTTTTATTTATTTATTTTCCCAGTCGAGGCCGGTTTGAACAAAGGAACTTGGGTGGGATAATAAATAGCCCGTTATTTTGGTGGATTTGAGGTAAGGGCGTCTTTTCAGCGCATCATCATCAAATGCATTGCGATATGATTGGGGATTGAATTTTCTTTGTCTGAAGACACATTATAGGGCTATATATCAGTATGGGCTGGGACTGTTGCGTAACAGACTGAACAGAAAAATCCGTTTATGGATTACAAAATAATGATCAGATATGTAATATCTGATGTGAGAGAAGGATGATGGTGGATGCTTTCTTGTTCACTACCTCTACTGTATATGCACAAATCTCAAGCAGAAATCAGCATGCCTTGGTTTATGTGTGTCAGAAAGGCTCTTTGGTTATTCAATCTATAGATGCTTTTAATATATAGCCTACTTTATAGGTGCTGTGGGCTGAAGGTACCTGTAAACAATCTACTAGCTATCCACCAATGGTGCGTTTAGGCCCTGAGCCGGGCTGTTGGGCTCAGTATTTTTTCTTTTATTAAGCTTAAAGATGCACTCAGTCGATTTTGCTCAAGCTAAGTTTTAGACGTTGAGAAATGCACAACGGTTTTGGAAATATCAGTAATATTATGAGTTGGATACTCTAAGGTGGTTGTAACTTCTAGAGGGCTTCAAGATGACTTATAATGATTTAAAATAAATTAAGGAACGAAAACGATAATGTACAGTTAATTAGTTGCAGGTCTCAAAGTGGCTATTTACCAAATAAATAAATATTCTGACCGAGAAAAAGATTATAGCGATTATTATATATCATCATTTTTATCTTATGTAGAGACCGTTCTGCTTCCACAAATTTAATTGTTACATTTTACTCCTTAAATTGAAACGGAGCATCTTTGTTTTCATTCCGGAGGTATGAGATAAATGCTGTGTATACCGTTGAATGGTTCAAAATATTGTTTAATCATATAAGGATGAGAATCACTGCTCTATTCAGATCTGTTTCCAAGAAAAACTCTTGTTTTTATCTACACAGAGCAGGTATTTTGAGTTCTCATGACCAGAGTTACTACTACTAATAAATAACAGTAAACTGTTTTCTTGTATAGCACTTTAAAGGCTCGTTCACTCAAAGAACGATAAATATAAAGATAACTACAAGATATTTTAGCCAGTGTCCACAAAACAGAACGGTAGTTTCTGTCATTATAAGAGCCCCTGCGTTTTTTGTCGTCTGCTGCTTTAAATGCTTTAGCACTTTAAAGCAGGATGGATTCTGATTGGCTGTCAATGTTTTTATTGTTCATCAGCTGGACAATTGTTCTGAAAGTGATTCCAGCGAAATTGTTGTTCACTGTGTCGTTATTGTTATAGTTGTGATGTGGACTCTTTAAATTTAGAACGATTTCTATGACTGTATCTTTTACATGGTATAGTTATTGTCTTGGCTGTATTAAAACCAGCGCCCTTACACAGCTCCTTTCAAAAAGCATAACCATACATGCTCGCATACGCACGAGCATCGTAGACCTCCACCACCGAAACAAAACAAAAGCTAAACATCTTCATTGTGAAACAGCTGCAGTTAGTAAACAAACAAAATCATGCATCCAGGCCAGAAGGTGTCAGTATAGAGTCCAACAAGAGCCTGATAAATGTTTAGCAAAAACCTACTTGACTGCACCTTTAAGCTTCATTTGATTTATGGGATATTGTGGCTTTGTCATGTTTGTAGTAGGCCAAAAGAGTATGTTTGTAAAATCGAATATCGTATCTTTGATTTTTGACATTTGACTCCTGAGTGAACTTGTATTTCAGTGTTTATATTGTGTGCTTGTGGTTTCTTAAGAATGTCAGTCAGGAGGAAGTTTCAGTTCAGGCTATCACGCACTTGTCCGATTGTTTTAGCATCAAACGCACCCACAAGATCGCCAGCTGACTTGCTGACACCTCTAGGCGCACTGAATCCTTTGAAAAATATTTTCTTTTCTTATTAACAGCTTGTCTGGAACAAGAAACTTTCACACGTTCGAAGGTAGACTTTTCTGGCAATGTGCAAACAGGCTTTATAAAGGTTTGTGTGGTGCATTCCTTTGTTTTGTCTTAGAGCATTTATTGATATGTTGTTCTTTTTCTTTTTCTTTTTTCTCTGTGGGTGTGTGTGGTGTGGTTATAATGTGTGGGTATACTATATCAGATTATACATCATTATTTGAATATGTGGATTTCTATTATTTCTATTATTATATAATATTTTTAAAACTACCTGTATTATCCAGAAATATCCATTTCTGATGCTGTAATTCAACTAGGCTCTTGTAAACTTATAATATTGATCTACATTCTGAGTTGACAGCCATAAATCTTACTAGGGGCTTAAGGTTAAACTCAAAGCATGAGGAAATAATAAATAGACAAGGAAATATTTTATTGATCCTTGAGGGGAAATTTAGAACAGGCCAAACTCTGAGATGTAATAAATGTGACACATTACCTCACAAACATTAAGCTGCATTGCACTTTCACGGCAAACAAGCCGCACTCTTTCAGGCGGACGGCCTTTCTTTTGGTTGTTTTATCTTATTAAATGTTGCTCTCCAAAAGTAGGTGGCACACATGAACATGCATGACCTTGACCTGATTGTTTCAGATTCTGTCATACAATCTGACATGCTCCTATTGACCCAGTCTGCGAGACTCCAGCTTTTTATTTCTCTGAAACAGAGAAAGGAGGATGATTTGGAGACAGATGGGATGATCAGGGCAAGGCACCAAAGCGGAAACCCCGGGCCGTTGAAGTCCTGTATGCGACGGGGCACCAGGGGACAATGTTTGGCCACCGATCAGTTTCTACATCGAATTCTGTTCATGTTGTAAGCACTTTACTGAGATCAGTCTGGAGAATCAGGTCCGCAATCTGACATAAAATTAATCAATTTGTTAAAAGAGATCACAGACTTTGATATTTTTTTGTTCGGCTTTTGAGGTTTCAAGGTTGGTGGGTCACAACTAGTGGGACGTGGACAGAGGGAGCCAGTGAACCTTTTAGTGAACAGTTCTTAAAAGAACATTGAATCTTTCAGTGATCAGTTCTTAAAAGAACACCTTTTCCTTAGTGTAAGGAACATTTTAAATAAACTGAAAAAAACTTTTTTCACTCTACGGGACAAAGTAATGGAAAGTTTTGTGGAGGTTAAAGTTCTATGGCCCCTCACATCACTCAAAAGGACATGTATTTAGGTATAAAACCTGGTTGGTGTGGTTGATAAAAAACTATATATTTATACATTTTTTCCCATATACTTACCTTGGATCTCTTATCCACACAATATGTAAATAGTACTTCTAGAAACTGACATATATTTTCAGCTTTTGTTAGTATTCGATATTGGAGATTTTTTTTCAATATGCTGCCCCATATTCAAAAGGCATGTTACACACAAGACAATAAAACGACTATAATTAAAAACTATAGGGTTTTGTCACCTGCCGCTTTAAATGCTCAAACTATTTAAAGTCCTATGGTTTCTGATTGGTTGTAACTTTTTTTTAATTGTTCATCACGATGGGAGAGCACAAAGTAGTTTGAAAAAGTTAATTCCAGTGATATTGTTCCTTTGTGTTGTTATTGTTATAGTTGTGGTGTGGACTTTAATATTTAGAACAATTTTTTAAAATGTACATATTTATTGTTATATTTGTCATCGTTGGTTTGAACAGGCCTTAAGCGTGGTTAGAAAAACTTGTTGCACACGTACAGTGCACACATATTATGCACATATTCTAGTGTACATTTAAAAACCGAAAGATACTTTGGTCTTTTGGTAGAACTCAATATTGGAGATGTTTTGAACATTGTTCCTGCTGCTCTTTTCTATACTGTAAACATACAGTATATAATAACCAGTGGTTTTCAAGTCCTAAGTGTACCATAAACGTTAGTCCATACATATTTTTCTGCTGTATTCTAAGTCTTCTAAAGCAGTTTGATTTCATTTCAGGTCCATCTTTGCATAGTCAAACTTGGCACTTCAAGATAAATTTCATTTTGGCTGAACTATTAATTGGCATAAACACATTGTATGCACTTTAGAAGGTACGTCCCTGTAGTAGCGAAGTATCTGCCAATAACAAATGTAAATGTAATCAAGAGTGAGGAAAAATTTGATATACTGTTTTTTCCTAAGATGTACTTCTATGAAGCATAACAACCTCCGCATTTTTAGACTAGACTATATTTAGAGCATCAACATGAAAGCAGCTTAAATATAGTTGTATTCTGGATTTAACTTGTGGAGAACTGTCCTTTTTTGATTGTTTGACTACGTAAATGTTGTCAGGACCATTTCAGTGTTGCTCATCCCATCAAAGGCAGAAGCTTTGTTTTTCCACAGCATTCCATCTGCCTCCCACCTCATTCTCCAGAAGTTTTAGTCCTTGAGATGAGATGAAATGAGTCAAGTGGCCCACAGCAATCAGTGCTCAATCACTGCACAGGCTTTGAAGTGTGACCGCTCCCTCCGCTCCACAGGTGGGGAAGCAATGTTAAGTGGTCTGTCGACAGGCAGAGAGGTGAAAGGGATTGTGGGGAGGACTGGTCCAGAGAGAGAGAGAGTAGGGAATGAAGGGATTGAAAAGACAGCAAGAGGAGGGAGAAAATCAGGAAGGGTTGTGCAGGTCAGAGAGGGCTTTTCTAGATGGGACGGATCATTCTGTGATGACTTTAATTTCCTGAGATCGGTCTAGTTCACGTTCTCTAGCTCTAATCTCGGTGTCAGCGTTCATACTGATTGTCAGGTCATGCATATGGACACTCAGATACTCCAGACAAATTAAAAAAGCTTGCCAGTGCAGTTTCATGGCCACAAGCCACACAAAAACTACTGTATAATTATAAACTGTTAATAAAATATGTTTGTGTGTGTGTGTGTGTATTAAAAATTAAAATTCTGTGAAATGCACAAGTATTAGAATTTAAAGTCAACATAAAATAAAAATTGACCCTATTTACTTTCTTACACAATGCTAGTCTTATTGTGTAAAAACAGGCTGTTATGCTAATTCTGACAGTCCAAAGAAGAATCAAGAAATATTGCAGACCTATAAGTTTATGGACCATCAAAGGCAAAAACGATATATAATAATAATTAATTACATCTTATATAAATATATCCAGCTTAATACTGTATATATATCATGCATTTCACGCCTACGTAATCATAGACCCCTTGCACTATGGAGCTACGCTCCATTGGTTACGTGCTTTTGAGAAATGCAGCATGGTTGACCGCTGTTAATGCACGATACCCATTTAGAGTCGGGACAAAAAACTGTTACTGGATAAGATTCTATTCACTGAAAGCATAAAATATCGACTAAACGTTTCAAAGCACAATGCAAAACTGAATTATCACTGTGGCTCTTCATAGGCAGCGCTAAACCCAAAATAAAAGCTGACGCTGATTTAAGTTGAAAATGAAAAAATTACAATATTAAAATAAAAATAATAATAAGGTTTCACGAAAACTAGTCAAATATACAAATATTAGCATTTCTTTTTAAGTTTACTGATAATAATTGTTATTTGTATTAATACTCCCTTTTATTTTAAAAATAATAAAAAATAGTATATATATCACATTTATTATTAGTTATCTTGATTTTTAAAAACTAAATAAAGTGAATCATCTTATCCTATTATTATCATTTTATAGTTATAGGGCTGGGTCACCACCATGTGCCGTGAGAGACCAACCCAAAAATCTCCCCAGAGTTCTCATATGAGACCAGCTGACAACAGTATGTGCACCCCTGTATATAATGCGAAAAAATAGGAAGAAATAATGAAAATGAAAATTGATGATATAATTGATGAAAAATATGAATATGACATTTGGAAATCATCAATCAGGAGTACACAGAAACCTTGTGAAAGCAATTGTGTCACCAAAATGTGAATTTTCTGTCATCCTTTTCAAACTTGAGCTGACACACCCATCCTATTCACTGATATTGTATCAAAAGGACTGCCAGATATGTTTTAGAAATTCACCTCTTGTTGCGTTACACAGAAAAAGGAAATACGGGTTTGAACGAGGGTGAGTAAATGATGACAGACAATCGAATTTTGAGGGGGGACGATTCCATTTAAATTATCGGCAATCCCACGTTAGCACATCGCTTGTAGTTTAAAAGCAGAAGTTAAAACCACTAGATTAAACATGATTTAAAGAAAGCCCTCTGGTACGAGTAACAAACACATTCATTCATTTGAACTGAGGGCTATATTACAGGTTACAGGTTAGTACCTTACTTCGGGGTCTTTATAAATAAAGACGTTACTTACGTACAGGCAGAATTTGATATACTTTTCATTTAAAACGAGAAATATTTGAGCTAAATGTATTGCTATGTTGCTCTTATTCTATTGCGCTACGTCTGTTTGACGATCTCTGAAGTCTGTTAAGTGTAGCGAAGACTTGCTTGCGATGAGGAAAAGCCTTCGTGCAAAATGGAAATACTCACATATATTTCTAATATTCACAGACAAGGATACAACCGTAAAATGTAAGTCATGCGCTGAGGAAAACGTCTCAAACAAACTCATCAAATAGCACACGCATCTAACAGGGCAAACCACGTTAAATAGTATGCTTAACAATTTGTGGAATAGCTTAATATGACAAAGTCTCATGTTTAGGACAACTTGGGTCATACATTTTTCTTCCAGCAGCTCACTTTGTGTCCTCCGCTGTTTTATCCATTGAAAAAGGCTTTATTTACTACTGTAAAGTGACGTGACTGCAAATATTTTCCATGCACAGTGCACAGACACGATTAATCGATACTGTCGATTATTTTCATGAGCAGTTTTTAACGATTAATTGCTAGAGCCCTAGTTTAATGTGACTCTTGTGTTTAATGTGCTTTACCTGAAACGTCGCGATGTCACGTTTTATAGTCAGAACTAAAACGAGTCATTTGCTGAAGAACCTAGTAGAGATGTCCTTAAGAAAGATCAGCTTGTTCTCATAAGAGTCAAACTTCAGATGTGACTGACAGTCTGTGGAGCAACTCCAAGTGTGGTGAGGAATCTGGCTGACAGCTCGGAGACTGGACCAGGAACAGCGGCTATCGGACGGAGAAGCTGACAGGTTCAATATGCCCTTCAAACCGACAGATGCTGGGTCAGGTCAGGACTGGCTGATGTGAGGCTGAAGAACATACTGGAGATGGACAGGGTGAGAAGTTCTTATGATGGAGGTTCTGAGACCAGCCCTGAGGTTTGACATTTGAAGGCAGAGGTTATGAATTTGTGATGGTTTAGATGCTTTTTGATGGATCTAAAGAAATTACACTTATTTCTATGGAAGCCAGTTTCTGCCAGAGAATAAAAAAATAAATAAAACAGATAATTGCTACTTTTTTTCCTTATAATTCTGGATTTATATCTCACAATTCTTAAAAGAAAAAAGATATTAATTCACAAAATATCACCCTCCCCCCCCCCCTCCCCAGGGGCAAAAAAAGTCTGAATTGCAAATCTGAGGGAAAAAAAAGTGAAATCAGGAGACAAAAACTCAGAATTCTGACTTTTTTCCTCACAATTCCGAATGTATATGTCATAATTATATGTTTATATAACAGTTATATCTCGCAATTCTGATTTCAGAATTTGTGAGCGGAGAACTCGAGATCTAGGTTTGAATTGTGATGATTTTTTTATCCCATGTAAGAAACAAGCTTCCATGCATTTTGTTAAGTGACTTAAAATTAAATGAAGGAAGAAATATGCATATGGTGATATTCCCCAGAATTCGAAAATCAATGATTATTATTGTTATCATTGTTGATCAGTATAATTCCATTTCCATTTTGTCTTAGTCTGAAACAGTTCTGGTTAAAAAAAATTGTTTTAGTATATATTTTTTAAATACTTATATTGAAATATTTAAATTAAATTTAAGTTAGTTTCCTCAATTTAACTGCATTTTGAAAGGGTTTTGGCAAATGCTCTTTAAATAATGATTTAAATATATTTGTAAAATATTTTATTTAAAAAAAAATCATTACATTTAAATTTTTGGCTCATTTGCCAAAAATGCAATCTCTGAAATTAAGGTTCTTGTTTTTTTGGCCTATTATGTATCTAATGAACGAGTTTTCTCAGAATAAGCTCAGCAAATGTGAAAAGTACAATTTCTGTGTGGGTCTGGAAAATTTAATTTGCTGAAGGGTTTGGCATTTAACAGGTTACGGGCTCATTCGACCTCATGGGGGACTCAAAACTGATGCGTTTGACAGGAATATCAAGAATGTTTCAGTATGTAGGATGTGGAAAGAAATTAGCATTGATTCAGTGTATGTCAGGCAAACAGCTTGAGGCAGTAAAAACATTGTGAATAGGGTCAATTGTTGAATGATTTTAACTTACCATCAATATTTTGAATACTGATGTCACCAAGGTGGACCTGTGTTGTACAGGGTGTTGCTATTAAATGTTGTTAGATTAGTAGGCAACATCACATGAATGTTTAAGGAGGTATTCATTCACTCCCATGAGTGCAGAAACTAAATAATTTTAGTTATGTGCCAAAAAGTTCAGTAGTGGTTGTGCAAAGCTGAACAATATTTACACTTACAGTAGTGTGGCTAATAGTGTGGTTGTAGCTAGCTGTTAGGCAGTTACCACAGTACAAATCTACATTTGAGACAGTCTTTAATTTCATCCCTTTTGATTCTATAAAACCAAAGACTTATGTTGTTGTCTTTAGCGTTAGTCGGACTGGACTGATTTTTAAAAGCATCTGCGGCATGAGGCTGTTTTTTCAACAATACATGTTCCCTTACTTTAAAGTCCCCATGAAATCAAAATGAAAGTTTTGGGGTGTTCGTATCAATATGTTAGTCTTAAGGTTACCTATAAGGCAGTGTGCTCCAAAACAGAGAAAAAATTCGCATTTGGAAGATATAAGCATTCAAAGCTTGCAGTTCGTCCCTTCCGCCAAAACCGCTCAACGATTTTTCATCATACTTCAGCTTCTCATCAAACTTTCTATCCAATCAAATGCTCTCTAGAATCCGAAGGCCGCCCTAAACATATAAAAATAGACACTGAAAGCCGCGCTGAAATCCAGTCACTTGGCCACGAACTTAGGATTTGCTGTTACAGTGATGGGCCGCAGTGCCACTTTAGGGGAAGGGAACAAGTCAAACAGTGTCATGCTTTCCTGGAGGGACAAAAAATAAGTTGGTTTAGCACTGTCACGCAAACCACCGCACCGCAACACACTGCAGATGTCGGCGATTAAACAAACGGTTGTCACGGCGACGCCAAAGGATTTGTGGGTTATCTGTAGCAGCGGAAGGATACCACCTCCTGGGCATAATACAAAATTCCTGGAAAGAGGTAGCATTCGAAGGGTCGACCTTCGGAGTGTCCTACTTGCTTTTTTGAAATGAGACAGCCTCGATGACGTATGCGGCCTTCGAATGCGACCTCCGGAGGGTGCATCCTTCTAAATGATACACAGCTAACAGTAACCGCTGCGTGTTCTAAAGCATTGTCAGGGGAACATTAAGTATGGTCAGAATAGCCAGTAACAATGGCCTAACATTAATCAACAATTTATGCTGGTATTTCCGAATGATGGAGGAGTATAGCACTTTGTTAAGAGGCCGTTTTTGCTTTTGTCTTTATTTGACACAGCTCATCTGTTTGTGAAACAATAGCTAAAGTTTGCGCTGCATATAGTTTACAGGACAGCTAAAATGTGCCCTTGTGTTAAATCAATGGGTTCATATGGAGAATGAGTCATTTGCCCGTTTTTTACAATGCAAAATCTTTATCAAAAGTTAATACTCTTACCTTTCAGTGCAGGTTCACGTATTGTACCTCGTCGTAGTTGTAATGGCCAGTTTCATCCATTTTGAACGGAAAATTGAGTTGCGAACACATTTATGTGATCCTCACTAGTTATTGGCATATTTATTGGCCTACGTTGCACAGGTCATCCCGGTCACAAGCCATGCGTGTCCATTTGTCATTTTGCGTTTTTAGAAGGATGCTTCAGTGAGCGCCCTTTATGGCCACTGTGGACACTGTGATTGCTACAGGCACCACTCAGTGCTCAGTGGCAGGCCTGACTATGGTTACTAAAGGCCTATTGAGTGTTGCATGTATTTTGCTAAATTATTAGAGAGAGATAATTTGCCCAATTTTGAGGCCTTTGCCATGCTCGAAGACTCATGAAATTGACACATCAGACCTGTGAAAAATTTGAAAGTTATGTGCGCTAGTGCCACCAAAGGCAAGCTGTGATCAGGATTGAAGTTTTTCGTGTGGATGAAAATTCGTATGGTTAATTGATCTGTCGCGGACAAAGTTCATTGGTTTTATTGATCTGCCAACAGGAGTTCGCATTGGATGGAAAATGCGATTTTTAAAATTTCAAGCAATGTTTTGAGGTCCTTACCATGGTTAAAAACTCATTAAAATTAACAGTTAAATTTGCCGTAGGACAACTGTTTTCAACATTTCTTGAGCATCAAATCTATATTAGAATGATTTCTCAAGGATCATGTGACACTGAAGACTGGAGTAATGACTAGAAGAAATAGACAAAACTGAAATGAAACTGCACAATATTACCATTTTTACTAAATTTTCAATGAAATAAATGAAGCCTGTGAGAAGAAACTTCTTTTAAAAAATATTGCTGATTCTAAACTTTTGAACAGTAGTAAGACATATAAAATATAAAATAAATGCATTTGAATACCTTCTAAATGCAGTTATTACAAGCTTTATTCTCAATTAATCCAGCCCAGAGTACAGATCAATATACTGCAAAAACACATTCTGATCTAATGAGGGGACAGTTGGGTGAACTTCACATTCTTGCTATATTATATTCACTGGAAGTAATTAGGCCATTCCACTACATTTGGAAGATTTCTGCATACTTCAACTAGGCAGAAGTAGGACATGAATTAAAACAATCCGATGAGACCGAAAGCATCTCTCAATAGCGTAAGAGAACGGAAAGGCGAAAAAGAGGAGGATGAAGGAGGGGTGAAGGATACGGATGTTTGGGCTCTTCTCTAAAGGAAGAGTGAGACAATGTCAGTTGTATCTGGAAGAAAGCCACGCTGAGACACATAAGTGAAAATTCAATCAAGAGGGACGCCGGGTGTTTTGGCTCAAACACACGCACACGACGAAGGGCTGGTGGCCAGCGGTGACATTCGTACCGTGGCGTTTACTCTGTCATGGGGGATGGGTGCAAGAAAATGACAGCCCAGACACAAACTGACACGCAGCAGGCAAAGCGTGCTCAACAGACACGTCATCTCCACCCAGTGTCCCGCTGAGCCTTTGTTTCCCATCAGCACTCTCTCAGGAGACAACAACAAGCTGTTGTGTACCAAAACTAACTACATATTTTGAAAGTCGACTCTTCAAGCAATGGAGAACTGACAAAGTGGAAAACTGATCACCCCTCACCCATACTGTCTGGTCACACATCCTGATTTTGCTGAGTTAGATGTGTTCCTAGGTCAACATAATTTTGTTGACCCTGGAACAACATTTTAATCCAAAAATTTAGTCTTGACCATATCCCTACACCTAAACCTAACCTTAACCATTAGTAATCCTTAAAATCAGAGGAAATGATAGATGAATGACACTGATGTACGAGCACCAAACACTGATTGTAAGCCTAAACTTCACAAAAACTATAAACTGGTTCTTCAAATCTGATTGGCTAATCACAATGTTGTTCCAGGGTCAACAAAGATGTTGATCCAGGAACACGAGGCACTTGGTAAAATAAGGTTCTGCCTGTTTGTATGTAGTGTTAACAGTCAGATACTGTATGATCTCTCTGCCTTGCTGTCAAGATCGTTTTAAAGTATGTTAGCTTGTTGTATTTGCTAACATTAACAAAATCTACCAAGCTAGCATTGTTTTGTTATATCGCCATTCCTTGAACACGGACACACACGTTATTTAGATAAATAATGCAAATAGCTGGGCTCTTTAAATAAATTTTCCCACCAGAATCCATTCTGTTTTGTTCCCTTTTTTTTTTCCGACTTGAATTTTCTGCATTAAAAATATGGCAATATTGAAATAACTTATATAACTTAATAACACATTTAATTTATAGGGCCCTATGGAAGTATTTTTTTCCTGAATTCTGAATTTTCATAATCAAAAACTAAATTAAATTAATACATTTAACAATAATACATTTTAACAGTTTAATAATTGATTACAGTTTTTACAGTAATATGTTTTTTTTATTTCAGAAATCCTGTGTTATGATTGTTTTTATTTATTTATGATTTAATCTAAATTAATATACAAACGGCGTTAATCAAACAAATGCATAAAGCATTGACAATTTAATTAATCTTTCAAAATGTAAACAAATTAAAATTGAACACTTCCTTGTTGGGCCGGGCTGCACAATGAAATTTTACTGTTAAAATTAACATATGGAGGAAAATGTGTGCTATTTGAGCCATTTAATTTGTGATAGTTTTTAAGTTAATACAATAATACAATAAATGTAAAAAAATATATATTGAGAACAATAGGACAAATGCAATATGAAAAAAGATACAAATTAAATAATTTAGTCACATGCACAGAAAGCCACTTGGGGAAAACCGCTTCTTTCGCAACTCAAAACGTTTTCAACTCATTTTTAGTATGGTGCACAGAATGCAGTATCGCATTTTCATAATGGAAGCCAAAGTCAACAATGAAACTAAATTTCTATTAATCACTCGATGATCACACATTAAATCATCTTTGAGAGCAAAGGGGCCCCTTGGTGGTTTGGAGGCTTTACACAACTTGTGTACTTTGCGTTTAAGGAGGACTTCCACTGCGGCAGATGATGTAAACACCATGAGCATCATGCAATGCTCGAGTATGTGTAGTAGATGAAACTGTGTTATGTATGTTATTTCCAAACAACTGGTCTCATTCAGAGAGAAACATAGAGTAGGATCATAAACCAAAATTCTGTGGCATTTTTATGACTGAATTCCACGGTTCTGCCTCGCAGAAATCATAGGGCTCTCCATTAGAAATATAACACTATACCCCCAATTGTTTAACTTGCTAGAGTAAAATGTCTGTACAGGTTTTGGTAAAATTTAATTTGCATTTTAAGACATTTTCCGTCTCCAGACAACCTGACACCTTTGTGTCGACATTCAGCTGTGAAATTGCACCTTGCTCCATATGTCACTCTATAACAAACTACGTTTCACTTGGGGAAATCTTTGTAATTGTCTTCATGTATATCACCTGATGGACCCCTGTAGATTTGGGTCAACCGATGTTGTATTAGCTGAGCTCTTGTTCAGATGGCTGAAAAGTAGGACAGGAACCAGAGAGAGACACAATGAGAGAAAAGGAGAGACCCGGTTCTACCCTACCGCTGCGTTCAAAGCCATGTTGGTTCTGTCTGTTCCCTTGCCAATCCGTGTAGAGTCCAGGCCCAAACACAGAGCCTTTACTAGAACAGGATTGGACCGGAGCCTTGCTTGACGAAAATGCTAAAGCTAAAAAGCTAAGTCCTGCCTTTACGTTTATGTGGACAGTAATTGTTTTACGTGGGAAAATTTCACCATTTACAGGCATTAGCTAGTGATTTTACTACTAGCTGAATTGGAAATGATTCAGCCAAACAACAGACTGAGCTCCGTTACTGATTTTTGACAGATGCGGTAATTGGTAATTGAATTTTCATCAGATCTTTGAAACTCGTTTGTTTGACAAGAACTACATGAACAAAATACTATTCCAAACCACAGTGACTGGGGAGAAAGGGAGAGAGCAAAAAGAAATGCTTGAAAAGTTTCCATCCAATTTTTGCGCTATTCTGTTGTTGAAAATGTATAAAAACATTTGCGAAATCTGCTGTCTGCACGCCTGTTTTCCAAACAACTGGCCTTTTATCAATAAAATGGTGTGAGTAATGACATCATCCTTTGAACACCAATTATCACAAGTTTTGGTGTAGTGCAAAAGAAATCACCCCCTGAACCGTTTATGTACATCATTTTGAGTATATCGGAAATTCTCTACTTATTGCATCTCAGATATCCCTCTTTTTGTAAAATTGAGAGAGTATTGAGACCATTAAAATTGGCCAGCCTACTGCATACAAATTTGGCAAAACTTTTAATATTATTAAATTAGCAAATATCAGAGGACGACACCGAATGGTGCAGTTTCTCGTCTGATAGGTCTTTATGCGATAAAGAATGATAACAAAACTTTAATTTTTAAAATTTGAATCAGCTTTTGAGATTATTGATATTGTCATACCAATTTAGGTTGAGACTATCCAACTAACACCATGCTAATAGGTTGATCCTAATGCTAATTATGTTTAGCACTGATGATATTAACTTCCCACTTAAATCAAACTCATTATGTCACTTTCTGGATGATGATGTAAAGGACCTGGCTTTTGTTAGCTAAAGGGATTTTATAAAAAAAATTGATAATGCAGGAAAAACTTAAATTGATTACCAATTAATACACTTTTCCCAAGAAAAGCCTGGAACGTTTCCTAATACGTTGCCAAATGTATGGTATAAAATGATTCAGACTCTAGTTCAATCCATGTTCATGTAATTGTGATATGGCGATATAAGAAAACAAATGACTAATATTTCCATATTATAAGTGAGTTTAATGGTTATATATTATCCATTATATATGATTGGCACATGACAATTTACTGCATAACAGGAATGAACTAATTAGCATTTAACTGCAGCAGTTTTATGAACTGCACCAACACACTTAAACATCAAGGTTTTTATTTGGAATCAGTGGTTCCTTAAAGAAACTTTAACATACATGGAATCTTTCCATTAAAAGATTCTCAAAAATGGTTGAGGAACGCAAAAATGGAGAACCCAAAAATGGTTCTCAGTGCATCTTTTGGAGTTTATTTTTAAAGGGGTCATATGATGCTTTTTTAAAGATCATTATTTTGTGTATTTGGTGTAACAGAATATGTTGACATGCTTTAATGTTCAAAAAACACATTATTTCAAATACTGTACATTATTGTAGGTCCTCTATGCCCCGCCTCTCTCAAACGCTTTGTTTTCTACAAAGTCCCTCCTTCCGACAAGCGCAGTCTGCTCTGATTGGCCAGCTGACCCAGTGCATTGTGATTGGCCGAACACCGCAAGCACTCGTCGGAAATGTAACGCCCCTTACCATAATCACGAGCTTCATCTTTCAAAATAAATGTAAAGACAGAGCCCGAAAGGGGAACAGAAGTCGCGTGAGAGACACAGTGATGAAGCTGGTATGTGTGTCTCTGTCTCTCTCTCGCGCGCACGCGCGCACACACACACACACACACACACACACACGATGCGCAGAACTCTGCATTTGAACAGTCAATAGCAAATACTTAAACTAATAACAAAACAGTAGCTGATTCAGAAGCGCCAGATTGTCATAGCAAAGTCAGAATTACCTCCTCTCCTAGGATCACGAAACGGTCGTCCATAAAAATGCATTGCTGTTCTGTTGTAAGTGATCTTAAAGATTCCTAAATGAATCTACTTCTTGAAGGCCAAATAAAGTGCTTTTGCTTCGCCTAGAAACACACAGCGTCTCACTGACATGCTGCATCAACACTAACTGCGGTTACTGAAACCACGCCTTCTTTCTTTGCGTGCACATTTAGGCCGCATTATGCTAATATTTCCACATAGTGAGGTAGATATGTGGGGGGGGGGCGTGTTAGAACAAGCCGTTTTAGGGGGGCGTGGCAGAGTCTTAACTTTGATAAAGAATATCTCTTTGGTTTTGAGACTTTAGTCTTTGCAACTTCAGGGATCTTATCTATGCACAATCAGCTTGTAACACTACAAAGAGAAAGAAAAAATTGATGAAATTAGCATCATATGACCCCTTTAAGAGTGTTTTTTTCTTTGTCAGTGTGAAACTTGAATATCACATGAATAATATAGGCATACTAAAGTCAACACAAGCTGAAGTGTAAGCTGCATTACACTGAGCTTGATTTGCTGGCCTCCAAATGCACGTTTGCTTCTTCAATGCCTATCTCTCTCCATCAGGTTTGTTTAGACGCCTGTTGCTGGCTGCAGCATCTGCTGCTGCAGTGAGAACTGGTTTTCTGAGTGTTCTGTCAACTGGTGGAGCAAACACTTACACGCCCAGACGGGTCTGACTGGCGGCTGCAGACATACCGAGATGCCACCACGTGCCTCTCGAGGCGAGGAGTTAGAAGGGAGGAGGGTCGTGCGAAAAAGCGCTTTCCTCATGACACTTGACCCTGCTCGTTGTTTCCATCCGAAAAGATTTGACCTGAACCCGCCAAAGTCAGTCATCTAATTCCTCATGCGAGAGACGAGATAGATCCACCGTAGCCGACCTCATTGATCTTCGGGAATATTTGTGCAGATCTGCACATTGAAACTAATGTGTCGGATGAACTTGCATTAATAAACCCATCTAAAATTAATGAAACCATTTCCTCAAATGCCACAGTTGTGAAAAGGAATCAAGTATGCAGATAGATGTTTTTTTCCACAGTTGTTTCAAATGTGCCATCTCTGTTAAAAAAAAAAAAATAGTATATATATATATATATATATTATATATATATAGATATATAAGAATTCATTCATCGCATTCATTGTCCAAATCTTTCTACTGTGGAAACACAAAAGGTGAATTTTGAGGAATGTCCTGTTTTCAGTTTAATGGAAGCAAGTGAACATTAAGGCTGTCAAGCTTCAAAATGACAAAAATACATAAAGTAGTTCATATGACAAATTTGATATATGATATATAATTGTAAAAATGATAGCTTTCTGTGAGAAACAGACCAAAATCTATACGCTGTTATTCACCAAAAAAGAAAAAGAAAAATGCAAATGTGGGATCGATGTTGTAGAACTAGTACTATTATAAATTGTTTTTGTTAAATGAAATAGAATATAAAAATTACATGAAAATTTTTAACTAAAAAGCTTGAATGAAAATGAGAAATGTTGCCATTGCAGCTTACTGAAATAAGTTAAAGCAATACGTTTAATAAATAGGTAAAAATAAAAATACATTACAGCTGAATAGAAATATTCAAACTAATAAAAATGACAAAAGCACATAATAAAATAAAATTGCTAAAATTTTAAATTAAATAAAAATGAACACTGACATGATCAAATAAAAGCTTATTCAATAAGTCCTATAATTACACTAAAATAACACTGCATGGGATTAACGAACAAATCATTCTAATTGGTTCTATATTTTTCAATGAATCAGTTGATTCAGTTTATAAAACAAGTACGAATGATTTAAGAATTCATTAAGAGTTTTTTACGAGTTCAACTTCAGTTGATTCATTCACAGTGATGAACACCTTATAGAAAAAGATTGTCAGGCAATAATCAATCTCGTCTCACAAATCTGAATTGAAATATAGTACAATTAGTCAGATAGAGTCTTCATATGATACTTTTATGGTGGTTTTGCATCTTTACTAAAGCATTAAAGCTTGACTTCCCATTCACTGTAATGGAAAAGAGCAACCTGCACATTTAAAATATCTCCTTTTGTATTTCACAGAAGAAAGAAAGTCATACGGGTTTTGAATGAAATGTAGCGAATAAATGATATTCTCATTAGCTTTAGTGGAATCCTGATTATTATCTGTGAAACAATGAACACTGAGAGTTTTGAATCAATTCTTTGCTTGCACCTCGTACGATTTGAGTTATTACCACACACATTGAAATGCTCTTGATAATGGCTTCAACAGATCCGGTACTTATCCTCTTTCCCATACTTCCGTCCGGCTTTTGCATCCATACCAACACACACGCACAAGCTTAGCATTGTGGCTGGAGGAGGAGAGATTGATTCAGAGGCTGAATAGCCTTTTCTACCCTGCATTGAAATTCAGTCGTTGAATCTGCTGCTTTGGAGCAGGTTCCGACAGCAGAAGCACGTCCTGTGACTGCGGATCAGTGTCCAGTGTAACTGTATCCCTTTAGCTTTACAAACTCCATGGTGTGTAACATTCTGGGACATATGTCTGTAATAATAAGGCATGTGCATGTGTGGTTGATATCCATTTCATGTTTTTATTAATTTCTTTTCATAGAATAGGGAACTAATACTGGAACTGTTCAGCATTGTGGACCTCAACACTTTCCATTATTGTCTTTTTTATTTATTTATTAATAATAAAGCTAAGCTGTTTTGAATTTTGACAGAAACATGCATTTAAAAGGGTCTTAAGCAATTCAATTCCTTTCTCTGGGAGTGTTACAAGCTCTTGGTGCATAAAGAAGATCTGTAAAGTTGCAAAGACTAAAGTCTCAAATCTAAAGAGATATTCTTTATAGCCACGCCTACACAGCAAAATTCCCCCAGTTAAATCAACTCTGCTCAGAGTACATATTGTCCCAATCTACAGAGTGTTAAAGTAACACTGAATCAGAGTTACCACGGTTGAGGATTATGTGATATGTTTTCACGTCTAAAAGCCTGAGCAGTAGTTGTTAATCTTCAACATTGTTAACAGCAAGTTTTCTTTAATAATGCTCACTCATCAATTAATTAATTGCTTATTTTAATTACCCCATTAACTTTAACTCAGCTTCAGTGTTACTTTAAAACTCTGTAGATTGGGACAGTATGTACTCTGAGCAGAGTTGTTTAACTGGGGGATTTTGCTGTTTACTAGACCGGCTCATTCTAACACGCACCCACATGTCTAAGTCACGATGTGGGCATATATTTTCATAACACCGCCCAAATGTTCACGCAAGAAAGAAGGCATAACTTTTATTCTCGCTGTAGTATTGTGGTTGCCGCCGCCATGTCGTGAAGGCAATGTGTTTCGTTGTGAAAGCGAAACTAATTTGTTTGGTCTTCCAAAAGAGGACGATATCCACTTCGTCCTGCCTGGAGCTGATCTCGTGCTGGTCGCTGAGGAAATACATAAACTTCGCGCTGTCGATCACCACGATCGGCTTTCAACCGTGGACGAAGCGGAGTCCAGCCCAAAGTCGTCACATGTGGTTGCCGCAAGCACGCCGGCCGCGCAGTTCTCAAGCCGCCGGCCTCCGCTCACTCTAGCCGCCGGTCTCTGCTCACTGTAGGCCACCGTGTGTGACGCTGTGTGTCGTTGTGAAAGCGAAACTACTTTGTTTGGCCTTCCAAAAATGAACAAGACTAGAAATCAGTGGTTACGTTGTATTTACAAACATGGTTCCAGAACAGTTTTACCCAAATATCCAGATGTGTGCAGCAAATTTTATGGAACACTGTTTCCTGATCCTGGTAGATGTAGACTGCAATGCCGGTGTTATGGATACAGATGGAAGTCGTTTTTTATATTGAAAGCAATGTTTTTTGGGCAGTGTAGAGTAGGGCTTGTTGTTTGTCATTTCTTTTCCGATCACAAATGCAGACATGGTTTTATGTTTACGCGGGCGATGCACGCACGATAAAAAGACAGTATCAGCATTATATCCATAATTTATGTCCCCCAATGGATGCAGCGATATGCCTAGTTCTAGCGGTTTCATGTTTTTTTTGAATCGTCGCTCTGGCCGGACAGGGCATCACAGTATGGTGAGGGCGTATTTCCGTCACACGCTTGAGGTATTCGGCCATCAGAGCACACCTCGCTTTTCAGAACGATGAGCTTTGTAAAAATCGATGCGTTTCAGAAAGGCGGGGCATAGAGGAGAAACAATAATGTACAGTATGTGGAAAATAATGTGTTTTTTTAACCTTAAACCGCATAAACAATTTCATTACAGCAAATACACAAAATAAGGTTCTTTTTAGCAGCATCATATGACCCCTTTAGATTTTACACATACTGTATATGGACAATATTCGCTGGAAATCTTGACAATTGAGTTTATTAGAGAAGTTGTCTTGTGCGATCTGGAAATGAGTTATTCTTTTGAGGCAATGAATCAGTTCGTACAGTTCTCAAAATCGGTCTGAATGATTCACTCACAAATCAGACTGATCCAGTTTCAGTTCACGTTACGATCAATAAAGAGATGCTGCATTGCGTTTTCTTATGATTTGTAAAATGTATTATTAATAGTTATTAACTTGATATTATTTTTCAGACCCCCCCCCCGGATCTTTTCAATGAAGCAGTTGATTCAGTTCACAAAACTTGCCCAGAATGATGCATTCATCAACTCAGAACATGCTGGTTCTAAAAATCAGTCACTGTTGTTTGAAATGTTATAGAATTGTAACAATATCTTTAATAAATATATACTATTTTATTAATAAATTATGATTATTATAACACAAATTATAATTTATAAGAAATAGAATCAAATATTTCTAAATAAATGGACTATCGTCTATCAAACATAATTATAATAATATATATTGATTAATGATTATCAACAATGCATTGCACTCAGCTTGACTTTCAATCCAATCAGATTAATGAACCTAAAATAAATTTATTTGTGATTTCTTTATCCACAAAAAAACAATATACAATTTTTTTCGACAATATTACAAGATTCAAAATTGATCTTGATAATGTTAGATAACTTTGATAGAAATGTATGTAATGAATTTGGTTGAATAGCTGTCAGCTGTTAAATTTAAGTACACAATTAGATAATACCAATTTAGGTCAACCAATTACCAAGCAATATATATATATTTATTTATATATTTCTGAGATGATAACTGAACAGCACTCAGCACTGTTTTTAATTGTGAAATTATGTTTAAGATATATTTTTATTTATTGTATCCATGAAAGCAATGATATTGTGATATGATATCTACGATAATAGACTGTATTTTTATCTCTTCATGCATTTTTCTTGCACGGCTGAGCTATCATCACTCTCTAAGTGATCTGAGAGCTGTGATTCATTTTTTAACATCTATTTTATTGTGAGATGAGGCTTTCTTTGACTTTTTTGCCATTCAGCCAAAGGAAATTCAAAAGAGGTTTTCAGCTCACAGCTGAGCACATTATCATAATATATCTGGTTTGGCAAATGTAGCGCAGACTCAATGTACTGAATAAGCCTCTTACCTCATCAGTCATGTGTAGAGAACAAGTGTTAAGACCAGACATGACATCAGGCTGGAACAAGATGTCACATCTGAATCCCCATCGCTGTCTGTCTGTACACTTAACTCACACGGGACGCGCTCTTTATCCGGGACTTGATTTGAAGCCCACACAAAGATAATAAATGAATTCATCATCCATTAAGAACCAGAGAACATGTCCTGCCAGCACGTGTTTCAGTTGAGTCACTGTGTTGACGTGTGCTGTTAGTTTGTGTGTGTGTGTGTGTGTGTGTGTGTGTTGTGTTACTAGAATATTCATTTTAAAATCCAGAAACTCGCTCTTGTTGCATGTTTGTGTTGAGGTATTTCCTGTTGAAACAGGAAGGTTGGGCAGGGCATATTGATCTTTAAAAAGAAACAAAACTTGGTAATCACTGGGACATTCTCATTCTAGGGAGCTTTTGATTGGATAAAAATCTGTGTAGTGCAGGATGAGTCATCAATACTTTTTTTATCTGTTTTCCCAGGAAGAGAAGTAAATAAACAGATTTGTTTTTTTTTTAATCTGGTAAGAGTGAATTTTTTTTGTTTTACTTTTAGGAGCATACATTATATACAACACTGCCGGCCAACATTTGGAATAAATAAATGTTTTAATATTTTTGAATTTTGTTTTCTGTCTCTGATGTAAAAACAGCAATATTGTAAAATAATATTACAATGTAAAATAACTCCTAGTATTGTCATAAACAGATTTTGTTATGCATGGACAAAAAAAAGCGTTGGGTCGTATAATTTCACATTTGCAATCTTTTGAATTAATTGAAATTCACATGAATATTTTTGAGGCAACAGATTGACCATTCACAACAAACAACTAATTTCTATTCGATCACATACAAACTCCAAAAAACATACTTTAATCTGAGTATATTTATTTATAATGACATATGAGTTTTATTTGTTGTGTGGGCATTTTATTGATAATTTTAAAATAGAAATAAATAAAATAATTTTTAAAATAGGAATAAATGTATCACAAAGCGGATCGTTTTCAGACATACCATTGTTTCGAATACTATTTTTTTTTTTTTTTTTTTTAGAATGGAATAAAAAGGAATTCTTGTTACAATAAATATCAAATATACATCCAATATTTTATCATACTATTTTCATACGTAACCTAAACATTGTTTATAAATATATATTAAAAATAATAATGTCTCAAATAAATAATAAAGTACATAACCAGAATGCCACTGGAAGTCTAAATCTACCATTATTAATATATTTAAATATCACATATATAATTGAGTGATTGTATTTATTTTATATCATTATGTATGATATGTAATGTTTTCTGACAATTTTTATATGTTTTTTACTAATAAAAATAAAAATGTCAGAATCAAAGTGTCCCAAAATAAAATGATAATTTGTGTGATGCGAAGCTGGATTTTCAGCCGTCTTTATTCCAGTGTTCATTCACATCAGTGTCACTAATCATTCAGAAATAGTTTGCAGTCTAGATAGTAGCCTCAAAGCTAACACACAGACTGAAGGCCACAAAAACTGTAACTTAGATATCAAGTGATCTTTCAATTGATAATATTTGTTATGACAAAGGCAGTAGAGGGTTCTTGATTGAGGGCCATGGAAATAGACTCATGTTGTCATGACACATGAGCGATGTGTTTAACCACATGACAGCTGGTACACTGAAGTGTGAATGCGGTGGTGTCTGTGGCCGATCTGTCTCTGTCAGGCAGAATGCGAGGACACGCCAACAACACTGTCGACGGAGAACAAACACGGCTTATCAGAACTCGTGCGTAAGGTTGCGGGGCATGTCATTTCTACACCATTCATTTTGTTGCAGTGAACAAACAGGTTTTGTTTATTTAGTTGATGGAAAAATGGCGTGTAGAAGACGGGACTCGTTGGTCGGTCACATTAGTGATATTTAAACATTTATAGAAAAGAAAATTGCGCCACCATTTACAGACTATCACTAAACTCAGAAAATGTTACTGGATTGGTGCATTTAATTAAATATCATTAAAATATGTGTCTAACTATAAATAAGAAATAGTAGCTCAGAATGCAACTACATATCACCATTACATTATTCAGTAAAAGGTTTAATTATATATTTATAATCTATTATATAGAATTATTTATATAATTATAAAATAAATATCACTAGATTACATGGTACATATATATATATTTACTGTAGAGAAGAGTGAAAAAAGTGGCAAAATGTGGAACCTGGACGTAAGATGGTATTGTTGCATATCAGTAAAAATAATTAATAAGTATATAACTATAAATAATAAGATATGTGTCATAAGAAATAATGGAATAAAAGGTCTAATGATAAATTATAATAATTTATGTGTAAGTATAGAAAATCTATCACGGTGTCTAATATATAGAATGATGTATAAATGTAAAAGGTAGTGAGGTTTTCGGTTTATTTGATATTTTATCTATAAAAAGAAATCATAATAAATAATAGTGAAAAAAGTGGTCAAAAAATAAACCATGTAAATATGCCTAAGTAATAGACACACGGCATCTGAATCTAGACCCAAAATGTGTGCAGAACGTGTACTGTAAGATTATACCACAATATTGTCATAATAGGATGTAAATATATCATTCAAATAAGTATGAAATGATAAATAATTTAATACATTGCCCGAATGAAACTGGAAATATAAGTATTAAATTAAACTATTGAATGGATATACTAGTAGAAATGGATATATCAATTATAATAATAATAATCATATAAACAATAATTTAAAAATTATTATTATTATTATTATGACCCCCTTTCATTTCTTTTCATCATTTTTCTAAGTAATGTATAATAAGTAAGTGTTTTTACATCTGAATCCTATAAAGCAAATTGGTTTCATAAATACTTTTCTATTTTGTTTCTGTTTAAACTTGGAAATGTGTTAGCGCTTCATTCATTGTGAAAGTCTGAGAACAGTATGATGTCATATGTAATTGTGTTTTGTTTTGAATTTGTTTTCCGAAACCAAGAGTAGCGGTAGCTGATGAAAATATTATGTCATCAGCCTTATTAGATTGCACATTAGAGTCCGATTTGAAAAGCTGGCACTAAACTGAGCCCAGCAGAGGGGTGTGGAGACTCCATCTGCTGTGCCTGGCATCAACACACGCTTCTGAGGAGACTCGACCAGGGCTAAAAGTTGTTTCTGCTTTTGATTTACTATTCTTTACTATGTCTTGATTGATTGAGAGAGCGTGATGGTGGAAAACAATGTGTGTTGTGTTAAATCAGACAACTGGAATATTATGTGTTGCTTCTCAACATCTTCTGGAAGCGGAGAAACTGCTTACGGATCATTTTCCACGAACAAAAGACCATCTGTATAGTGAGGAAAATACTGAGTATGTACTGTAGTGTTTGTTTTGGGCTAGTAGACACATGGAGATACCTCAAGCAGCAGGCTTGTCGGACGATATTAGGCAGCAAAAACAAAACACACACTCGTCCCAGGTGTGCAGGTGCAGGTTACGAGGGCGAGGTGAACCCATGAGGCCGCTGCGGCCCGTAGAGACGAGCTGAGATGGTCAACAACATGTGAGGTGCGCAGGTTTAAAACCTGCATTGTATGCATGTCAGATGTAGATTGGAGTTATAGTTTAGATTAAGTGCAAATGAACTGTACAAACTCAAACATGCTGATTAATGAGGAACTAAAATATTTAAGCATATCTTTTAGAGAGAATTATTACTATTGAAATTAATTAATTAATGTATTTGTTGCAAATATCATGACTGCTAATTATAACTACCGTTAAATGGTTAGGGCTCTATGATTTGAATGTTTTGAAAACAAGTCTCTCATGCTCACCAAGGCTGCATTTATTTGATCAAAAATGCACTAAAAATTGTAAAATATTCTTATAAAATAGCCATTTTTTATTTTAATATATTTTGAAATATAATTTATTCCTGTGATGTGAAAGCTGAATTTTCAGTATCATTACTCCAGTCTTCAGTGTCACATGATCCTTCAGAAATCATTCTAATATGCTGATTTGCTGCTCAAGACACATATCTTCTTATTATGTCTTCTTATTGATTGGCCTTGATTTCGAACATTACTGCAAAGTGTTTAGGGAAGATCTCAGTTTGCGACTTGCCTTTTTCCTTGTTTTTGATCATTCTCGCGAGTCTTCTTTTGAACAGGGCAGTGCTTCTCTCTAACTAGGTCTGAGAGACTGAATCTTCTCGGGCTTGTTGCTAAATATAAAGGAGGCGTAGTTTCACAGGAGGGTGCTTATTCTTCTTTCAAATCCCTCTATGCTTTAGTGTTTTCTGATTTGTCTCACAGCAGCGATGAACATGGATAAATTAGGCGCCTGTAATTAGCCGTCATTTGGGATCTTCAGTCTAACAGCGATGGCAACAGGCTTCTGGATGTTAGCATGCTAACATGAGGAGCAACAGATTCTGAGGCTGAATTTACATACTGTCCACTCTCTCGAATGGCAGTATTGGATTAGATATGTTGATATTTAGGACTATGCCATGTTTTGGTAAAAAGCCATCTGTTCTGACCAGTAGCAGAGGATAACTAGCACAGTTTTTGCTGACACATATCCTTGATCTCTCAAATCAGGCCGTGTCCTTTCATGTGTCTCTGTAAGAATGTTCTGGTATATTATGACTCCATGCTTTCATGCTCATCAGTTGATTGTTATTAGCTTTTTCCTCCAACTCATTGTAGAACGGCCTGCGCTCATTCGTAGGCCACACCCACGTCATGAATATTCATAATAATGTCCATGTTTGATGGAAATAGTGCTGTAGGAGCACCTCAGTCTCAGTTAAAGGGGTCATATGATGTTGCTAAAAAGAACATTATTTTGTGTATTTGGTGTAATGAAATGTGTTTATGCGGTTTAAGGTTCAAAAAACACATTATTTTCCACATACTGTACATTATTGTTTCTCCTCTATGCCCCGCCTTTCTGAAACGCGTCGAGTTTTACAAAGCTCATCGTTCTGAAAAGTAAGGTGTGCTCTGATTGGCCAGCGATCCAGTGCGTTATGATTGCCGAATACCTCAAGCGGGTGACAGAAATGTTACGCGCTTACCATACTGTGATGCCGTGTCCGGCAGGAGCGACGACACAAAAACATTAAAACCCATTATAAACGAGGCATTTGTTGCATCCAGTGGGGACATAAATAAATGACGTGTACCGTCTCTTTTTCATGTTGCGTTGCATCGCGCTGCGTAAACATAAAACAATGTCTGCATTTGTGATCGGAGAAATGACAAACAACAAGCACTACTCTACACTGCTCAAAACGCGCGTTTGAATCATCAGTGGCAATCCTTTAATATAAAAAAAGTACTTACAGTCTGTGAGTCAGAACAGACGCATTGTAGTTCTACTCTTCCAGACTCAGGAAACAGTCCTCCATAAAATGCATCACACAGCGGGCTAGAGTGAGCGGAGGCGGGCGGATTCGAAGATAAGGAGCGTCCGGCGGGCTTGCGGCAAACCACATGTGACGACCCCGGGATGGACACCGCTTGGTCCATGGTGAAAGCCGATCCGGCAATCCACAGCGTGAAGTTGATGTATTCCTCAGCGACCAGAATGGATCAGCTCCAGACATGACGAAGCAGATATAATACTCTTTTGGAAGACCAAACAAAGTAGTTTTGCTTTCACAACGAAACACACAGCGCCTTCCCGACATGGCGGCGGCGGCAACAATACTACAGCGAGAATCAAAGTTACGCCTTCTTTCTTTGCGTGAACATTTGGGTGGCGTCTATGCAAATTTCCACATGTGACGTAGACATGTGAGGGGATGTGTTAAACGCGCCGTTTATGTAGGTGGGTTGACTCTAACTATATAAAGAATATCTCTATGGATTTGACACTTTAGTCTTTGCAAATTTACAGATTTTCTTTATGCACCAAGAGCTTGTAACACTCCAAAGAGAAAGGAAAACTTGAAATCGCATCATATGACCCCTTTAAATAGTCTCGTCAGCAGTGCAAACAAACCCTACACTACACTACGCTATAAACAATGTGCAGCCAGAACCTTACTGTAAGCATGTCTACAGGGATTCAAGTTGATAATTGCTATTTAGCTGCAATTAACGGCTAGCAGTTAACAACAGTATTGCAACAGAACTAGATTTTTACATTTTCAGAGGTTTTTATGGGTAATTTTTAGCCACTATTACTTTATTTTGCGTTTTAACACAATGGAAATCAAGCATTTAAATGGAATTATAGGAATAGGAATCAATAAACCTCTTTACACTATTTCAAAACAAGTTCCCAAAGATTTTCTCACATGCCTTGTGAACTATTGAACACATCAAATATTATACACAAATATTTTCCTCATAAGTATATTAGTATGATATATTTAAAAAATATTAGCATAATGTATTTAATTAAAATGAACTAATTATTTAAAATGAAAAACGTAATATATTATTATTATTATTATTAATATAATAATAATAAATATTTTATCTTATTATTCTATAACATAATATATAAAATGTATATATATTGTAAATAACTATATAAAATACTATAAATACAATATAACAAACTAAGTTCTTCTTGGTTGTTAACTGCTATGGTTTTATTTATTTTATTTTATTATTGCTTTTTAAAGTAATGCAAATTCTCTCTTTCTTTCTTTCTTTCTTGCTTCCTTGCTTTAATATTATACATTCGTCTTTTGAGAATGAATAGCTGTTAGGTTAAAGATGTTTATTTACTGGCCCAAATCAAAAATGCACATCCCGACAGTCTATATGAAATTCTGGTCACTCTTTCAATGTATTTTTTAGGGGTTTTCAGCTTATTGATTGTCCACCGTGCCAGAAGTCTTGAGGTCGTGCTGATTTAGTTATCTTCATAATCTCTGAACTGGTTTCTCCGTGTTAGCAAACAGTAAACAGGCTATTGTGGTTTCAGTGTGATCTGTTTTTCTCTGCGTTTCTCTTGTCTCTCTCTAGTTCATGTCTGATGTGTTTTGTTGTGGTGATCAAATACACAGAGAAGCAAGTTCTTCTGATCCTCAGAAGCTATGAGCTTCTGCACGGCATGCAGAGACCCTCATCGTTACACAAAAACACACCATCAGAGCCAGATGAGCCAGCACTGCAGCCATAATTACACTCATTTATTTGATCTATCGTCATAATCATCTGATGCTGTAACTGCATGAGTGATTTATGAGCAAATGTGTGTTTTATGTTTCTTCAATAGTGTACAGGGTGCATGGGAACATTGTGGCACGTTCCAAGTGCTTTTGGTCAAGGAATAGTGTGTGAAGAGGTTTATTGAGGAGTATAATATATTTCCCCTCCACATGATACATGTCGTATATTGACTGAGTGGCATTTTCAACCTATTTTACTTGAAGTTTAAACAGTAAACAGGATATTAAACAAAAAAAAAGATGTTTAGGAATACACTTGATTTTATCCATCTCTACTGTTGTAGAAGAAAATTACATAATTTCAGGGGCAGAGCAAATTTTATGTTTGTGTGTGTGTGTGTGTGTGTGTGTGTGTGGTGGTAGTGTGTGTGTGGTGGGTGTGTGGTGTCATACTGTCGGTTAACAAATAACTAATTTCTGTTATTATAATTGTCTCTACTATATGAAAGGTGGATGTGACAATTTCAGAGGTGTAGCAAATTATGTTGTTATATAAGTTTTTTTTTTTTACACAAATTAAATAAATTATAGTAAAATGTGTTATTATTATTAATAATCATAATCATAATTGTCTCTACTGTGTATGATAGGTGGTTGGTGACGTAATTTTTAAGGAGGTGAAAAGTATTAGATATTTATATTATTATAAAATTTAGTTATTTATTTAGAATGTACAGATGGATCATTCTCTGTAACACTAGGGACGTGTACTCTATTATGAGCGAAAATAAGATTAATTTTGATTTCATATTGACTTTTAATTTAGAAAGTTCAATATTTTTAAGAACTGATCATAGTATCACATGGTAATACCATAGTATTTTGTTACTAATGACTGCCATATTCCATATAACATATTTTTTGTACATGTTACGCCATTGTATTCCATGTATTTCAAACTATAGCTTGGTATTTCCATGCTGCTGTATATACAAAAAAAAATACTGACACAGTAAATGTCCAAAAAACATGGCTCTTATTAATGCTTTTGGCAGAGTAGTTGGAAATGGCTGGTGCTGCAAAATCATTTTTTACTCAAATAAAAAAATGAGGGATAAATCCAAATATTTTTCTATGGTGGTCAACATTACACCACAAATTCAGTCAACAGAACTTAATTTGAACCTGCAAAATTCCTTTAGTGATTTGTTAGGACCCATTTAATTAAACATCTTTGATAAAAACAACTTTGTGTGAAGTAGAGAGTTTTGTAAAGTCTGAGTCTGGTCTTGTTCAAGCACACATGGATGAATGAGCACTGCGTGACACGTCCTGAGTCTTATTTTCATTGCTGGGCTTGTATCCCAGAATTCCTTGGGGTTGCTGGACCTGCAGCTGTGTGTCTTTGGCTTTGCAGGTCTATGAGGTAATCGGCTGCATGTTGAAGGCACAGTGTGAGGGAACGCAGCCAGGTGTGTGTGCGTGTGTGTGTACCTGAAGAGCACCTGTGGAAGCGGGGGTAAGGAACGCTTGAATACTGCAGCACACACACAGATGTTGGTGTGTACTCATTACGTTCATGAGTGTCAGCAGTCCTTTTTAACATGTCTTTAGCAAAGCTTCACAGATCAGCGATGGATTCAGTTGAGTATGTGCATTCATCAAGTTTTATAGATATGAAAGCAGAGTTGGTTCCATGTGCATGTCTCTAGAAAAAATAAATTGTGGGCCATATAATATAATATAATATATAAGATCAATATAAATATAAATAATATATTAATTAGAATTATTAAAATTATAGTATATTTCAAATGGTGTGTTATATTTATTATATATTAAAAATATACAAATATATAATTATCTAAAAAGATAAATATAAATATAATAAAAGAATTTATTTCAAATATAACTAATCTAAAATAAATTAGCTAAAAATTTCAAAAATAAAATAAAAATATAATAACTATTAATAAGTATATTATTGATTTGTTGTTGTTGGTAATAATAAAGTTTAGTTTTTTAAAGATTTGTTTGTGTGGTGGTGGTGTGGTTTCTTATTATATATATATATATATATAGAATATATTATATCCGTTACATGATATGTCATTACAGTATATTTTATAGAAATTGTAATAAATGTATTTAGTTATTATATTATTTATATATATGAGAGTATTTATTTATTTAAATGATACATATTATATGTAATATATGCTGTTAGTACTTTAGCTTGTCTCTTTTTTAGTTTTTTTTTTTTTTTTAGGTTTAATAACTTTACACGCAAATACTGACTCCATCCACATGTTGTGAGTAATTGCTTCCCATAATTCTCACACTTGCTTTGCATATCAGTTGGGTGTGATCGCACATTTTTCCACCGCTGCCAGACATCTGACGCTCTGAAAATAGACCTCGCAGCCTCAGAGCGCAATTATGAAGGTTACTGTGTTAAATTTAGCCGTGGAAACATTGATCATCAGCGGGAGAACAGGGAGATGTGATGAATGAGTGCGTGGCTGTTGTTGTTGTTTAAGCGGCTCTGATCGTAGGGTGGAGGTGAGAGCGAGGGTCTTTCTGTTTCTCGTGCTTTCACTGTGAATGTTTGGAGCTCGTTAACGTGGGCTCATAAATACTAGAAGCCTGCAGGTCCCTGTGAGCTCAGGTCAATGCAGCGTGAGGTGTAAACAAACTGTTTGCTGTTTTCAGTGTATGTGTGTGTTTCTATGAATGCATGTGTGGGTGGAGATTATATTTGATAAACAAAGTATGTTCTGCTAAGTATGTTCTCTTATTTCCTTCATTTAAAAGCTTTCTTCAGAAACCGTGGGAGTTCGTCAGAGAGGTATCTCTACCCTTTTTCCGTTTCTTAAGAAAAAAAGGTTATGAAATTCAACAATAGCTGCAGGTTTGACTCATTAAATTGGTGTCAAGGGAAATCAAACCCCTCTTGGAGCCCCTGGACAACTTAAGGAAGGTTTTTAGTTGTTCTAATCAGAAATTAATTAGAATTTAGAAATTAGAAATACTACAAGAGATTGTCAGCTTATATACATACATGATATTAGAAATTAAGTTTTAAAATGTCTTATGCTATAAAAACGTTAAGGTCTTCAATTTACAATTTCAATTTGGTCTTCTTTCTCTTTTTCCTTTTTCTTCAGCTGATTTTGTATTATTTATTTAAATAATTAAAAGAGTCAATGCCTTTTAAAGTCTTAAATGCACAACAAAAGTCTTATTTATCATTTTAAGGTCTTCAATTTTTTATATACACGGAATAATGTAATTATAAATTTTTTATTTTTTATTAATCTCTATTTTTCTTGAGCGGATTTAAAAAAAATAATAATTAAAATAGCCAACTGCCTTTTCAAGTCTTAAAATGTCTTAAATGCCATGAAAAAAGTCTTCATTATCTGAATTTGCAGACAGAAAATTATTTATCTTTATTTTTCTTGAGCTAATATTTTTTAGCCTTACAATAAAATAGCCAATCACCCTTTAAAGTGTTCAAATAAATCAATACATATAAATGCCCCACCCCAAAAAACAAAAACATACATACAAACAAACAATAATTAAATAAATAATAACATGTTTTTTAATTATGACAGTGTTTTCATTATGGTTTATTGTATTTTAATATTTTAATATTTTTTGTCTCAGTTGTAAGAGTGCATATTTTATCTAATCTTTTTGAATAAGTATTTGAAAGTACTAAGGCATTTCAAAATAAGAGCCACGTCGTATTTTGGCTTGTTGATAATTAAAATTACAGCATTGCGCATATAGTAATGACCTTTTTCTGGTAATTATTGGAATTTTGGCTACACAATAAACTGTATCTGGCATTTAATTTAATGTCAACTTATGTGGATTCTCGCTGGGCCACCCGCCACAGGAAAGAAAGACTAAGAACATTATTGATTCAATATATAGATTTTACTGCTATCTCAAAGGGAGTCTTAAAAACCTTCAGTTTGATTTGAATAATATAATAAGATAGAAGAAGAAGAAGGGTCTCTTCCTCTCTTCTTTTACCTAAAAGCCTAAAAGCACTGACTTTTGACCCCTGGGCTAATGTAGTTGTCCATCTCTCTGCCTGTCACTCTTCTCCAGTCTAATGCTGTGAAATGAGACTCAGCCGTTCTATAAATGGCCTGCCAGAGCCGTGAGCTGCTGTTCTGAGTGGAGGAGAGCCGAATGTACAGCATGCATAGCTGTGAATTATGTATTGTGATTTTTGCTTCTTGAGGTTACAGCAGCTCTAAGGGATCTTGCTGTAAAAACTGCTGCCGTGTGAGACTTGGGGCCTGCTGAGGCTCAATATAAGTGGTGTTTTGTGTAATGCATATATTTTTTTGTGCTGCGTAGATTCCCTTGCCTGTAGGCTGACTCATTGCTCACAGTACACACACACACACACAAAAACCACACCCACACAACACAACACAGCACACACCACCCACATACTTTCATACCCCAAAAAAAAAGCTTTATATAACACGGAATAAAAACGACTGTAACTAAAGTTAATAAATATAGACATCATAAATTAATATCTTCTTTTTTTCTATAGTGTTGTTTAATTAATTTGTTATTGTTTGACACGGCTATTCTTACCAATGTAGTTTTATTGTTCAAACTAGTTATACATTTAGTGATGAATACTAAACTTTGTGGACTTCCCTAACTTCAACCACATGCTACAAACCACATAAATACTGTCCAATAAAAAATAAAAAATACAGTATATTCCATAAATAATATATAATACTAATATCCATAAATAATAAAATATTAAAGATAGGTAAACAATCAAACACACACATAAATAATAAAAATAAATCAAATCTGAAATTTAACAATAAAATAAATATTACATAATCTGGGGGATTTATAGTCCATCAATTCAGGTGGCTGTACATATCTTGTGGGAATTTAACTAAAATATCATCTACATAAAGTAAAAATATAGTCTATTAACAAACAAACCTGGCTGAAGAATTTCTGGAATGAAATTACAGTAACAAAACTCAACAATACAAAACAAATAAAGACTGTGGACCATATCAAAACACTCACACCGACAACTCCATCTAACTAACCCACTCCACACCCCAACTCAGATACTACATACTCCCCAAAACAAACAATGGCTGAAGAAATCTTTCCGAATTAGTTTAATTTCAATTTATTTAGTAATTTTAATTTAATTTAGTAAAATTAATTTAATTTAATTTTAATTTAATTTACACCAAAACACACAAAACCATCAACATATATATTTATGGGAATTGTAACTAAAATATTATCTACATAAATTAATAAAATTAATGCAGTAGTACAAAGTACAAAAAAAAAGGCAGAAGAATATTTCCGGAATGTAACGTTTTTATGAACCAAATAATGTATTAACCATTGTGCAATTCTGAAAATTCTGTTGATGTAGCTAAATAAATAAAATATTAATTCATTATTAATTATTACAGAATTAATGTAATGCAAATATCTGTGGAACTAAAAATATATATGCTAAACAAACAAGCATATAAATAAATACTTACTGAAATGGCTGAAAATTATCTGTGGAATTTAACTAAAATTCTGCTTCATAAATACTATCGTAAGTAAAAAAAAAAGGGGGATTTTTACTGACAAACAGATGATATTCAGTAGAGCAAGATTTGAACTTGTGACCTCTTGCAAGAAATAGTCCTGTAAGCCACAATGGCTCATACTGAGATTAAAATCCTAGAACTGGTCCTGTGGTTTTCTCCAAAAAAATAAACCTTAATATGGAAATTGTATTTATCCTTACCAGTCTAATCAGCCATTTGTGCACACACAACTCAGAAATACCTTAATAAACTGACTGTGATCGGACGGTTGCCAGGCTCATGTAAAGCATTACATCACTGTGATCTCTGACTGCTGAGCTCAAGTTTCTTCACGTTCCTCAGCTCTACTTCTGACCTACTCAAGTCTTCCATTTAGCTTTTTTTCTGAAAGTTATAAACCTTTTCACCGCATTATCATTTCCACCACATCTCAGATGATGTATTGTGTTTAACAGCGTTCTGTAGTGACGATGACGTAAATTACATAAACACTCATATTTTTACTTACCATAAACTAAGTTTTAAGAGGGTCACTGGAATATTGGGTCACGCTTGCATAATGTGGCTAAAGTCAGACTACATTACTGTGCTTTATAGGGCACTGGAGTTTATGTGAGATTTGTTCACTAATGGTTTTCTCTCTCACTCTCTGTTTCTAGGCCTGTATTTGAGCCCGAGTCTTCCTCACCTGCCAGCCATGGACTAGACGAGAGGAGTGTGTGTTAGAGAGTGTGTGACGCAGACATAAGCATGGTGGTGAGGTGGCTGCTCAACTCCCATTGAGAACACAGAAAGTAAGAATGCCTTTATGTGATCAGCATTTATTCACAGGAACTTCACAAAGCCCACACGGAATCTGCATGTGATCACATCTGACAAATTTCCGTAGGATTTTAAAGCATGTCTATTACAAAACTTAACATATTCCTGCACTGTGTTGATTTACCTGAAAAAAGAAAAAAAAAAGGAAAAAAAACGTACTCTTAAAAAAACTGATGTAATTTTTTTAATAAATTGAATAATATATTATATTATACTATATTACATTACTACTCACATTTCAGCTGCCTAGAAAGGCTCATATAACACTCTCAAACATTTATCATTTTATTATTAAGTATTTAAAATCGATGTTCATTGATATAACAACTGGAACTCATTGTTTTCAACAGGTTGCAAAAGACCAAACTACTGTATTGAATGAGGTTATGTTACAACAAAAACTATTTATGAAAATATTATGAAATATAATAAATTAATATTAATAATACGGACAATATAACATTTAGAGTTTTACTTTTAATGTGGAATGATTATATACAATTAATTGTATCTTCATATAAATATTAATTAATATACATATATATACTTAGATTATACACACATACATACATACATTTATATATTTACGTTTATATCATGATTAACATCCGTTTTAGTTATATTATATTATGAATCATGATGATTAATTATAGAAAATATATAAATTACAGATTATACAGTATATAATAATAATATAACATTTATATTCTTTCATACTAATGATTATATACAAGGTTGTGGCTTGCTTTAACATATTTCTGTTGGACTTTTATTGGATGAAGATTATTATATTGATGTATTACAGAACAGGTCAGTCGGCGATCACTAGATCCATAATATAAATTGGGCTGAGGTGTTTTATAAACTGGCATAACCAAATACATTGCAGTGTTTTAAATATGGAACCGCTGGATGTTTTGAGCTAATGTTTTGAGTGCTTTACTGAACTGGTTTTGCTTACAGTGAATCTCAACACAGACCCACACGTACCACACAATACAAACATCAGGATGGAACTGGGTCAGCTAAACTGCCGCTAAAGTGCTGGGCTTCCTGATAAATAATGCAAGGCATATGAAAAGAAAAATGTTTTCTCATCTTGATATAAGGAAGTTAATATAAGTTTTTGCTGTCAAAACAGAAACTTGTGTAAAGACAGATATACTGTATACAGGTTTTGGATTTGCCATTATTTATGTCATTATCTGCTAATCAAAAGTAACTGTGATTATACTACGTATTAGTATGAAAAGTACTATTTTTGTTGTTGTTGTTGTTGTTAATTTACTAATTTGTCCTTAAACACATGGCAACACTGCTAACTTTCCTAATGAATACCAGTAGTGTTGTTGTGCACAATTAATGAATTTATTTATTAAACTTAAATTAAAAGCACATGGAAATACAGTGAACTTTCAAAAGCAAAAGCAAAATAATATAAAATAAATAAAATAAAAAGATTTAAAGATAAAAAGATTTAAAATATTAATACAAAATATTATAATATCTCAGTAATTTGTAACTATATACTGTATGTTATATTTGTAAATTCCCACATTATATATTACCACACTGGTTGTGTAAAGGTCATCAGGGTTTGTGATTCTGTCATTCTGTCATCTGTTTGAACCGGACAACATCTGGCAGCACAAATGTGACCAATGAAAAAGCACAAAAAGAAACCTTTGAGAGTAATGATCTAATCTTATGTTTAATTCTGCAGGGTTAGTCAGGCTTCTCTAATGGCTATAGCAGAATGTAATTGCAGGGTTTGTAATCTTCACGCAAGTATCCAAACATACGAGTAGAGTAATGAGATGTTTAATGCATTTCATGATTTTATATAACATTAATCCCATTAAAATCTATAAACAAGTTCAATCAAAAGTAATCTGTAAGTAATTGAAAACTAGTCCGAATTCATTACCTAAAATGAGTAATCTATATTACATTACTGACTACAGTTGACTACAATAGATTACATTGTTGACATGCTCTCATCCGGTTCATGGGCGCTGAATACCGCTGACGCCCTGGAGCTCACATCTTCAAAAAGGGCAAAGCACATTTTCAAATAGACATTGTCTTTATTAACAAACCGCATATTTGAAGTCTAAAGAACTACATTCTCATTAAAATATGTACCTCTGTGCACTTTTTGTGCAACACCGTTTTTACGTACCTTACTGCACGTTTCGCCGCAGTTTCAAGAGAAATGTCCACTGAGTGGCGCTTAAAACACTGGTTCAATTCGGGAACCCTGGCACATTTTATTAAGTTGAAATAGGTACGTATTGCTGTGTTTTTATTATGTTGCTTCTGGTACGTATTGCTGCGGTTCAGAATTCAAATATCTGGGGACTGACGCTAAAAGTTAATGCTCTGTCGTGTTGGAAATATGCCCTACACCAAACCCAACCTACCTCCAGTAGTGTTAACAATTGCAAAACGCTGATATCAAAAGCATTTGTTGATGCAACTGTGCCATTTGAACTTCCTTATATGCAGATTTACTAAACTGTGCTGTTTGTGGTTCAACCACGCGTGGGGTCTGGACACGTATTCAAACACCGGAGAGCCGTGCACACTGGCTCAGGGTACGTCTCCGTACTCCGTGAGCTACCGAACAAACCTACCGTCGATGAAAACCCATTGATATGAAGCTGGATATGTGCGATGCGAATGATTAAAAGCATCAGTTTTGAAATCTCCCAGCATATTAATATTGTTTTGGAGTCATACAATATATTCTTCAAGTAATTGTGCGAAAAATACGCTTTATTAATCGAAACTCTGTAAATTTGTGTGAAAAGGAATAAAAGGTATCGGAGTTTTACTGCCTCTAGTGTTCATTTATTTTGGAAACTGCAGTGACATGTACTTATCGGTACGTATTTCGCATCTCGCCAAAAAGTGCACCCAGGTACATTTATGCCATGAGACCAGGTAGTAAAAAACTCTTAAAACTACATTCCGTGACATAAAAACAGTATTATTTACAGAGGCGTGTTTAGAAATCACATTCCGCGGGGCCCCCCTACTGATTATTTATAAAATGATAGTGGATTTGACACTCGCTGTGTGAAATACTTCAAACGGCGTTATACAAAAGGTGAAACGGTTGGAGTGCTGTTATCACTAGAATATCACACTCCTCTCAGCCAATCAGATTCGAGGACCAGAAAGAACTGTATGTATCATTAATACTATTTTTCAAATCAAGTAAATCTGTGTCTTATATTTGGCTATCATGACCCATCCTTATACAGAACTCATCATAACACATGTTTCAGGTCTGTGAGTTGCACTCAGTAGTGGGCAGTTAAGCTTGTTCTCCACTGTGGGCAGCTTCACATTCCTCTCATTTTTGTGTCATGCTCCGTAAATGGTGCGGAAGCTGCCGGCCGTGTGTCCGGCCGTCTGACACACGGCACATGCACACGGATAAACAGTCCTCTGTTATTGCAGCAAACCTGTAGGTGTTCCCCCCTCCAGCCAGCATAGCAGGGTTCGGTCTGATCTCACCAGCATCAAACAACGGCACATTTCATAAGGCAATGACAAAAAAAGGCCTTGAGCAGAATGTCACAGCCAACGTGTTCCAGCTGAAAAATCCCACATGCAGCCCGCATACTGTCAGCACAGTGTTGAAACATCACACCAATCTGTCCGCTGTCCAGCACTGTAACACACTCGCACGGCCTTGTGAGAGCAGAATACACCCATAAACACGCATGCAACAGGTTATTGACACACCACCACTTAAAATGACAGTTCACTCAAAACCGAAAATCCAGTCATTTACTCACCCTAAAGTTGTTCCAACCTGTATGAGTTTCTTTCTTCTGTTGAACACAAAAGAAGATATATGTATTTTGAACAATGTTGGTAACCAAACAGTTGATGGTTGCCATTGGCTTCCATAGTATTTGAAAAAATACTATGGAAGTCATTAAGACCTTACTTGGCCCCGGCGCTACGACTTACTGCAGGGCCCCCTATTACAATATCTCTCTATATATATATATAGATATATATCTATATATCTATCTATCTATATATATATATATCTAGATAGTATATAGCTTTAAATATGGACTTTTTTATAATAAATAAAAATTTCTAATTCTTGTGACCAAATTTCAATAAAAAGACAATCTTATACTTACGACACTAACAGCCACAAATGACAAAAAATAGACCTACTTGAAACACTTAAATCACTGAATAATAAATTATATTGTATAAAATAAATGTACAAATAAACTGAATAGTCTTCACTGTATAAATTCAATGCACATTCATTCTTATTTATTTTACAAAAGTAATTCGGTCAAGGATAGTAAGTGATTTTCTTTCTAATGTTTGATTAACATTATTGACATAAATTTTAATAGCAGCTAAATTAGGCTGCTTTAGAGGAATAGCTCACCCAAAAATTAAAGGTATGTTGTTGTTCTAAACCTGTATGAGTTTCCTTCTGCTGTTGAATGTAAAAGTATATATTTGGAACAATACTGGTAACTCAACAGTTGCTGCCTGGGCCCCCATGACTTCCATAGTATGAAAAAAAAAAAAAATACAATGGAAGTCAATAGGAACCAAAACTGTTTAGTTACCAACATTCTTCAAAATATCTTCTTTTATGTTGAGGAGAACAAAGAAATTCATACAGGTTTAGAACAACGTGAGGCTGAGTAAATGATGACAGTATTTTCATTTTTGGGTGAACTATCCTTTTAAAATCTCATCATATTAAGATCTCATATAGCCTACTACTACACATGCTTTATATTTAACTATTAACGTTAATTTAAGACACAAATAACTGTGTTCACGAGGTAGACATTGACACATAATGTGCAATTTGAACGTTCGCACAAGGCGCAAAAAATAACTCAGACTGTTGCGCTGTAGAGCGGTCCGCCATTCGACTCACACCGTGACCGTCTTAATGCGCCATTTGCCAAAATGAATTCTGCCCCCACTGCTTAATGTCCCTGAACAGTTAAATTTGTTTTTAAACCACAATGCTTAAAATGCGTTTAAATGAAAAGCTTAAGAGGTGAGGTGAATGCGGACATTGCAGCGATCACCTGATTGATACATGGTGCAAGGGTCGTTCAAAAGTAAAAATATAGAATAAATGCATTTGATTGGTAAACCAATAAACGTAACGTTTTAATCTCTAACGGTAATGCATGGAATATATGGAAAAGCTCCACTAAATATTAGCGCTAATAAGTGAGGAGCGGGGCTCTGGCAATCGGCACTACTGATGACCAGTCAATCTACTCCACAGCTAATCATGGGCCCCCTCCTTGTCCGGGCCCCAGGGATTCAGCCCTGCCTAGCCCAATGGTTAATGCGGCCCTGGAAGTCACTCAGGAAACCAAAATGGGGTTTGGTTACCAATATTTTTCAAAATGCCTTCTTATTTGTGTTACAGCAAAGAAAAGAACAAAATGAAGTTGAGTAAATGATGACAGAAGTTTAATTTTTGGGTGAACTGTCCCTTTAATAACGTAGTACAGTATAATCTTTCTTTTCTCTAATTAAAGCGCATTATGCAAAACAGCTGTGTCCCACAGCAAAGCACTGGTGTAACATTATCTGTTCTCTTTGGGAATTTGTTAATATTTCTAATAATATAATCATATCCAGGTGTCTCACTGTCAGCTGTTGTGAGATCAGTCTCCACACCCTCAAAAAATTATTTTTCAAAGTATATGAAACACAGATTATTGGAGTATGCTTTACAAAAAAAAGCATGGTAATGTATATGACAATGTTTATGTGTTTGGTCTTGGCGGAATAGATCTGCTTTGACGCTGCTGCTGAATTGCTGCTGCAGTTGGTTTTGCTGTAGTTGAAGATTATTGCTGCTGCTGCAAGCAAGTATAGGAACTTGCTACTGCCAATGCATACGCGATACGGTGCTGTGAGTATTTAAGACAAACTGCTGCTGCACAAATAGCATATAAAATAACCCGTAGCAGATCTATGCAGGTGCAGCAGGTGGAGGGTGGAGTGTTTCAGAGGAACTCTAAAAGAGCGCTGCAAAATGCTCAAGTGGATGCTAACCCGCCAATGTAATGCAGCAAGCTCACTGGCGTTCATGGAATGTTTTTCTTCTAAAACTTTCGGCTAATGAATTCTGTTAGTCTGACATAGGTTTTTAATATTACAGTGGATTTGGGCGTCCGCCATGACACTCGCTGTGAGAAATACTGCAAGTGGCGTTACACTCTTAAAAATAAAGGGTGCTAAAAGTATCTTCACAGCGATTCCATAGAAACCTTTTTTGGTTCAAAAGAACCATTCAGTTAAGATTATTTAATCTCTTTCTTACCTTTTTATAATCTGAAGAACCTTCTTTTACCACAAAAAAACCCTTTTGTAAAACAGACAGGGGTCTTCAGAGTTAAAGGTGTTTTTTTATGAAACCATTGAGAAACAACCCGTCTATCTGTCTATAGGCATCAATGAGCACCTTTTTTTTAAGAGTGTTACAACGGTTCTCAAAAACATTGGATTGTCTGTTAGCCTAGACTCTCCTCACTCCTCTCAGTAGCATCATTGAGGCCCTGAAAGAACAGTTGTAAATACAGTATATGCCATTACTACCATTTCTGATTTGAAACTTGTTTCCCAATTAACCCTACACCATTTTTTTTTTTGTCCAGTCAGTTACTTTCCTCACGTCATGCACACATTCCCCAGGCTGCATTCAATCTCTGATAAATCTTAATGATCAACTGTAAATAATAGCCTGATGTACTGGTAATGCTGCATTTTGTGCTCAGTCCATGTTTTTGTTGTTGTTTTTTGTCTTTTTATGTTCTTCAATGATTTCTATGATATTTCCTGTGATTTTTGTGTAGATGAGAGCGTGAAGCTGCAGGGCAGGCAGCACAGCCACATGATCCCATGACTCTGGACATGGATGCGGTCCTGTCAGACTTGGTTCGGATCCAAGTGGCAAACCGTGTCTGGCAACGAGACCTGCTTGAAAGGTAGAGACCTGTCTGTCTGCACTTTTTTTCTCTTATTTAAAGATGCTCTAGTACTGGGTTCATTGTGTTTAGATGTATTATTTTTCATGTATTGCTGGTTATTAGTTCTTGTAGACACCCAATGTTATTGCTCTTGTTACATTTAATGGTGATGAAACTTCATTTAAGAGCCCCAAAAGTATTCGGCTTGGTCTCTATGAACATGATCCACTAATGTTTGACAGCCACTCCAAATACTTCTGGTCTTTAACAGTATATAAATTGTTGCGTGTTTGTACTATATTTAGTAAGGTATATTATGTTTTAGCTATTTGTGGATGTTTCCTGGAGTTGTTCAATTTTCATTTATTTATAAATATATATTTATATATATAATATCTTTGTGCTGAAAATGTAATTTCTCATGTGGCCAACAGGCTTTGGATTTTCAAGCGCTCATAGCTGACTTTGCTTTTCAGTCCCTTAATGGCTTAATTAACGCCAGTAAATGTGTAATAGTGTTACGGAGCGCCTAAGACAAGAGGCGTGCGGATCCATATGCAAAGCTTTATTATTAACCTGGTCAAAGGTGTATGTTGGCAAGTACAACAGTAGTCCAAGACAGGCATGGTCAAACGACGGAGAACGTATCCAGAGGGCAGAGGCAAACGGGTAATCTCAAACACATCAAGTCCAGGCAAGGTGCAAACTGGCTTTTACGACCAGAGGGCGAGGCAAACGGGTCTACAAACATAGGCAATAGTCCAGGCAAGGTGCAAACATAGTCAGAAATGGCAAGACAATGGGATAATCCAAGACAGAAAGTATAGTTCAAGGCAGGCATAGAACAGGCGAGTCTAGAGAACAGGCTAGAGTGTAAACCCGAGAGAAACAGGCAAACAATACTCAGCCCTGAATAGTGTGTTATGGCGTCATATTTATAGGGTGTGATTGGCTGTAGGTGAGTCCAATCAGTGCAATGTAACATGGGAAGTGTAGTCCAGGGTGACGTGTAAAAGTCTGTGTGGTGTGAGAGTCAATATAGTAGGAAGGCAACCTCTGGTGGCTAGCACCATGGACAAGATTCGTGACAAATAGCATGTCAGCTATATTATTTGAAGTAATTTATAACAGCGCTGTAAAAGTGAAAGTGTGCATCTGTTGCCTTTAGAAGCCACAGTATTGTTCATCTTATATCTGGTATAAGGCACCGTCCATGACATAAATATTTTATATGTTTTGTATATAGGAATAAATAAATAAATGCATGATACAGACATAAAAGTAATCAATAACTAAATGCATCCATCATTCCATCCATACATACATATACAATAAATAAAAAAAATATAATATATTGTACCACTAATGATGATCAGACTATACAGAGTCAACATTAATAATAATAAAAAAATCAGCAAATCTGATAAAGTATAATAATTTATAAGTAATTAAATTTCTACCTATAAATATAGCGAATAAATATAATATAATAGTATATATTTTTTATTAAAATATTTATATTATTTTTAATATATTACAATCTGAACATAAATAAATCAAATTTTAATTTATTAATATTTTTACCATTTTATGTTAAATTGTATAATATATCTTCTGAACATTTTACAAGTCATTTATTCCGGGATGTAAAACTGGGGGGGGGGGGGAAATTTCAGTATCAGTACCAGTCTTCAGTGTCACATGATCAGAATCATAGAAATCATAGAAATATGCTGCAATCTTAGAAATATGCTGATTTATCTATGTTAAAAGCAGTAGTGCAGCTTATTATTTTTGTGTTTATTTGTTTAGAGAGATAGAAGATAGAAATATGTTGCAACATTATAAATATAATTACAGTCAATTTTGAACAATTTAATACATCCTTGTTGAATAGAAGTCTTAATAAATAGATAAAAAACTGACCCCGAACTTTTGGACGTTTATTTATAAATATATATTTTTACAATTGTATAATCACCTTAAACCTGTATAAATTAAAAGAGTAACTTTTATTGAATTTCTTATGATTTGACGTCTTCAAAATGAGTTTTGTTGCTGTTATTGAACCTCATAAAGTAAGGTTAAAAGCTAAGCTTTACTAGATTTACAGTACTGCTGGGACAGTACAGGATATGCATCTCTGCCTTTGTCTGTGTGGCGTCTGTGTGTCTAGGTTTGATTTTTGTCCCATGTGTGCTATAGGGTTTATGGTTCAGTCAAGCGCAAAATGCACCGTCAAATCTACAGTGGCCCTGTGCTTGAGATTTAATTCAAGCTAGGTTGTTTTCTCCAGTATAATGAGTTGATGTACAGCTTCTCTTTTCATGTAGTCTAGGCTCGAGTGCAGTGTGCTTAGACCTGTGTTTTAACTCTTGTCCCTTTTGGCTCATCGATGGCTCTTGCGACTCGTTTCAGACTCACTTGCAGGTCTCAAGGGTTTTGGTTTCTGCTGCGATAAGGGTTTTGTGCTGGTCTACTTTATGCTCTGATTGGCAGCAGGGAGGGCCTGCCATGGTGGGCGGCGGGGCAGATTTAGGGCCTGTGTGATGGCTTTACGACCAGGCTCCCCCAGGAGACCTTTGTGCCCACTGAGTGAAACTCATTGACGAGTGGAGGGCTGCAAGTGCAGTCTGTCCCGAGGAGCCGGGCCAAAGAGAGAGTGAGAGTGAGAGACATATAGACAAATATTTGTTTGTCTATCGCCGAGGGGAGAGAAATGTTCCCTCTATAGAAAAGAATAGGATGGCGAATAGAGCCGGCAGAAGAAAAGAAGTGCACCCTTTTGAGAAACGATGTAAAGAAGAATAAGGGAGTTCAAAATGTCCTTCAAAAATGCAGGAGAAAAAGTGTGAATTATGGCTAATTATGTTCCAGTCCTACCTAGACAGCATTTTAGACAGCATCATTATAAATCAAATTGATTATTATATTATTATATTATTTATATGTAACATTTCAAATTATTAATTTGATTTCATCTTGGTAGCACTAAATTGTACTTTTATTTATTTATAATTTATTTTACCATACGAAGTTATTTATAAATAAATATACTATATTATTACTTATATCAGTTATATTAGTTTAAAATTACATTATTAATTATTAATTAATTATTATTAATATCTTAATATTATTATTCAAATAAATATTTATAAAAAAACATTTATATATGATAGTTGATTAATTGTTATTTTAATGTAAAATAGAAGTAAATTAAATTTATAATATATAAAAATACATACACGTTTTTTATAATATATATATGTTAAGGTCTAATTTCTTACAATTTTATATAGATATATATATATATATATATTATAATATTATATTATAGATATATAGATATATATATAGATATAGATATATATAGATATATCCTGGAGATCACAATTTTTACATTTAGTTAAAACAGCAAGATTCTCTCAGAACAGGTGGTAGAATATATGAACAGCAAGATAGTAGAAACAATAGTAGAACCCAATACACTCAGGGATGTTTTTTTCCCCAACTTTGACATCAATTTATTGACACTCAAATTTTTTATGCCACTTAGATAAGGGGGAATATAAGTTGTACATTGTACCAAAAAACACACAGCTGCTTCCGCCTTAGGGCCTCGCTCGCATCAGCGTGCAGTAGGAGGCTGTTCAGCTGCGAGTGTTGGGCTCACCTGCTGCCAAGACCACATCAGAAGCCGACACATCACGGCATGAGATACCCATCCGCTCTGAACAAAGCCTGACGCCAACAGGACACTTGCTGTTGTAACGAATGCTGGAGTAAAGAGAAAAACACATCCATCTTTGCCTCGCCATCATCACAATGGTGATTTCCAAGAACATGAAAATTTATTCTTAACAGGGTCATTCATTAGAGCATAAATGGGAATTTTTCTTTACTATGAATGATATGATGTGTTTATATGGTATGGCTGTTATGTACCTGTTATTGTAGTATTATAGTATATTATTATATGTCATTCATTCTTTAGTTTATCTATTTATTAAATTATTACATTTATATTATTATATTATATTAACCGTTAACCATTTGCAGCAATTATTTATTTAATAATAATAATTTAACAATTAGTAAATTCATACTATAAATTTAGGTATTTATTTACAGTTTATTATTTATAATGTATTGTAATTAAAATTTGTTATAATTTATATATATTTATGTATATAAACTTTAAATAGACCAGCAATTTTGTGTATTTGTAAAGTTATAACATTTCAGAAGTATTTAAGAATTATAGTCATTTCATTTATTCCTAGGCTGTAGGTTAACATTAAAGTCTATAATATTTATTTTTTATTTATAAATCACATACTATTATTTATATAGTATTATATGTAAATTATTTAAAAAATTTAATCTAACCATCCCTCCATCAAAATACCATCTGTTTATTTATACATCCTATAACTTTTGTAGTTTGTATAATATACTTTACAGTAATATTATTTATTTATGAATTACGTTATACATTTTAGATTTAATGATTTAAGCTTAGTTATTTATTATTATAGAATGGATTATACTGTTTATATTACATGATCATTACACGGAACAATAAATTATTAATTTATTTATTGCCTATGAAACGTAAGGGCTGTATTCCACACAACACACAAAAACACACACACACAAAGAGAGAGGAAGAGCACATATATGCGATGCAACCACTACTTCATATGCATTTCCATAGATTAAGCAGTTTGTTGAGTGTTTTGTCTAATCCAGCATTTATTCTCCATAAATCATATCATACATAAGAGTGAATGTACTGAAGCAGCTATTTTAGATGTTGCATAAGCATTCCTACTATCTCCGTGCTAATGTACATTTAAACCCTTCTCTGAGGACTCTGTGTTAATAGATAGCTGTTGAACACTTTCAGCAAGCATGTTCCTCAGAAAAAGATCTAGGATCAGCACCTCCCTGTCCCAATCTTTCCTAAAAACCCATAAGACTGTTCTCAGATCAGTACTAACTGCTCTGCTGTAAAAACACAGAGTCTGAGGCTTGTTATTCAAAATGAGCAATTTGTTAATGCTCTTTAAATGGCCCCACCGCTGACATTTTACTCCAACGATAACAATCCTGCCTCTAACAAGCTATAGTTAGGAATGAAAAGGGTATGAAGTGCCTTTAGTCCTCCCACGAGATCCCAAATAAATGGCACCGCTGCAGTCAAGCACGACATACTTTGTATCCAAAAAAGCTTGGGGGGAAAAACCCTCTATCCACATGTTTATGGCTTATTAGGTCTGGAAATATAATGGTGATTTTCTTCTACTTATGTAATCCATTGTATCCTACGAATCTTAAAAGCGTGGTTTGCAAAAGTCAGGAACGCCGTTATCATCCCACACATGTGCTCGGATGTCCGCAGAGGGGGTCGAACATCGGGTCGGCCGGGAACTTTTCACCGTCAGCTCCTCCATCTGTATGTGCAAGAAGAAGTGCAACTATTGAATGGGGGCATTTAATGAGACATAAAGTGGGCTTATTAGTCATAGGTTGGGCGAGATCGCAGACCCTGCCAGTTGTCTGCAGCGTCCCAGCCGTCACATACACTCTCAAGCACTCCCAAAGCAGGGATATTTATGTAACATGCACTCAGTAACCTATGTATATGCCAGCAATTCCCTGTTTGCGGCATCATGTTGCCCTACCACTAGTAGGCGCTATTGCCACCGAATGCCCTAGTGTTATTGTCGGCCTGTGGAATTGTTTATAGCTTTTGAATGTGATCACAAATGATTTGGAAACTCCCACAACCAACTGAGTGCACAAGTTGCATTCCCGAAATAAAAATTCCATTCATTTTCTCCAAAGGGAAATATATTTTAAAAAGGAATGGTTCACACAAAAATGAACATTTGCTGAAAATTTAGATGAAGGTGTAGATGGATTGGATTCTTCATAGGAAGATGTGGAGAAATGTAGCATCACATCACTTGCTCCCCAATGGTTCCTCTGTAGTGAATGGGTGCTGTCAGAATGAGAGTCCAAACAGCTACCACAAGCTAATCCTCAAGTAATCCAGTAGCATGACTCGCCTAGCTGTTTTCAAAATATCCAGGGTTGGGAGGGTTACTTTTAAAATGTATTCCGTTACAGTTACAAATTACTTCATCAAAAACGTATTCAGTAACGTAATCCAAGTACCACAATATGAAAGTAATGTAATCTGATTACTTTTGGTTCCTTTTAGTCACATATGTAAATAAAGTCAAAAGCAATATCTAAGTACTTTTATTTAACTATGACTTTAAAATTAAAACTAATAAAAACTATAGAAAAAACTATTTGAAACTATTAAAAATGGTGTCTGGTTCACCATCGTGAGATCGCAGCCAGTATATATATATTATATATATTATATATAATATATAATAATATACAGTGGGGCGAATAAGTATTTGATACACTGCTGATTTTTCAAGTTTTCCCACTTACAAAGAATGGAGAGATCTGTAATTTTCATCGTAGGTACACCTCAACTGTGAGAGACAGAATCAAAAAAAAAAATCCGGAAAATCCATTGTATGATTTTTAAATAATTAATATCCATTTTATTGCATGAAATAAGTATATGATCACCTACCAACCAGCAAGAATTCTAACTCTCACAGACCTGTTAGCTTGTCTTTAAGAACCCCTCCTATCCTCCACTCATTACCTGTATTAATCGCACCTGTTTGAACTTGTTACCTGTATAAAAAGACACCGGTCCACACACTCAATCAATCAGACACCAACCTCTCCACTATGGGCAAGACCAAAGAGCTGTCTAAGGACAACAGGGACAAAATTGTAGACCTGCACAAGGCTGGAATGGGCTACAGGAAAATAGGCAAACAGCTTGGTGAGAAGACAACAATTGTTGGCGCAATTATTAGAAAATAGAAGAAATTCAAGATTACTGTCAATCTCCCTCGGACTGGGGCTACATGCAAGATCTCGCCTCGTGGAGTATAAATGATCCTGAGAAAGGTGAGGGATCAACCTAGAACTACACGGGATGACCTGGTCAATGACCTGAAGAGAGCTGGGACCACAGTCTCAACGGTTACCATTAGTAACACACTACACCGGCATGGATTAAAATCCTGCAGCGTGGGCAAGGTCCCCCTGTTCAAGCCAGCACATGTCCAGGCCCGTCTGAAGTTTGCCAAAGACCATCTGGATGATCCAGAGGAGGCATGGGAGAAGGTCATGGGGTCAGAGGAGACCAAAATAGAAGTTTTTGGTATAAACTCCACTCTACGTGTTTGGAGGAAGAAGAAGAATGAGTATAATCCCAAGAACACCATTACAACCGTGAAGCATGGGGGTGGAAACATAATGCTTTGGGGGTGCTTTTCTGCAAAGGGGACAGGACGACTGCACCGTATTGAGGGGAGGATGGATGGGGCCATGTATTGCGAGATTTTGGGCAACAACCTCCTTCCCTCAGTAAGAGCATTGAAGACGGGTCGTGGCTGGGTCTTCCAGCATGAAAATGACCCCAAACACACAGCCAGGGCAATTAAGGAGCGGCTCCCGTTAGAAGCATTTCAAGGTCCTGGAGTGGCCTAGCCAGTCTTGAGATTTCAACCCCATAGAAAATCTTTGGAGGTAGTTGAAAATCCGTGTTGCCCAGCGAGAGCCCCAAAACCTGAAAGATCTGGAGATCACCTGTATGGAGGAGTGGGCCAAAATCCATGCTGCAGTGTGTGCAAACCTGGTCAATAACTACAGGAAGCGTCTGACCTCTGTAAACAAAGGTTTCTGTACCAAATATTAAGTTCTATTTTTCTATTGTATCAAATACTTATTTAATACATTACTTCATTCAAAAATTGGTGGGTTTTTGTTAAATGTGAGCCAAAAATCATCACAATTAAAAGAACCAAAAAAACTACTTCAGTCTGTGTGCATTGAATTTATTAATACACGAGTTTCACAATTTGAGTGGAATTACTGAAATAAATCAACTTTTCCACAACATTCTAATTCATTGAGATGCACCTGGCTATATATTATATCTATATATATATATATATATATATTAGGATGCACCGATAATGGTATCGGTATCGGGCCCGATACTGAGATCCTGTACTCATACTCGTAGTCGTTAAAATGCCCCGATACCAAACGCCGCCAAATAAGATACCAAATAAGAGCATAACAACAGTTTCGAAGGGTTGTTTCACCCCAAACTGGAAATTCTGTCATCATTTACTCACGTCTTAGTTCAAACCGTATGAAAGCTATTGAAGAATGTTGTAGATATGGCTTTTCCCATTCTATAGAAGTAAGTGGATACCAGCAACTTGTTGTTTACCTTTGAGTTCATACAGGTTTGGAATAACTTGAGGGTCAGTAAATGATGACACCCTTTAACTACTGTAAAAGTGCACTTAGTAATGCAGTGATCTTGAATTTTGTACTGACACCTATTGGTGTGGATGAATGACAGGGCATTGATATAATGTTTACTAGGGTTTCCTAAGAGTTTTTATCATGTCATAAACATGCTAGAAGATTCCAAAGTGTGTGTTGCTTGTCTAATACTACAACACTAATATATATTCACAACAAATATCTTACTCTTTCACAAGACAAACAGCTGGACCTCTTTGAGAACTAAACGTCTCACTGATCGTTTCACCAACCAAACCACACAAAATTGCTCTTAGATCAGATCAAAGATCTGCCACAAGGCTCAAATGATCCCTGGCTATGACTGACTGATAGATGGATGCAGGGGAAGGATGTGTCCCCTGTTGTCAGTGCCACTCATCGTTAGCACGTCATCCCACCTGGCTGTTGTTGCTGTGTGTCTCCCGCCTCCATCGGTTGCCTGCGGAACCACCGTCACTGAAGCTGTTGTGGAAAGCTGAGTGGGAAGGGCCTCAGCGTCTCAGCCACAGGCCCTTTGTGTGGTTAGAGGTCTTCTGGGAAAAAAATGACTCAGTCGACACTGGCAGACATTTTGTTATAGGTCTTGTGCTCTATTCAGTTACTGTTGTGATTGAGAGCTGACATTTCATGCTAGCGATTACACTTTTAGGATTAAAGACCCATTATTAAAAGATAAAACTAAAAGTCTTTAGTTGTGTCATTAATGAAGCTTTATTTGTGGTTTGCAAGGGGTGTATTGTCACCCTCTAAAGGGCTGATAAGGTATCTCAACTACTACTAGTATTGTTTCTGCAGTATACTGTGCACATATGCACATTTTCTGTATTCATGTTGCACACTACTGTTTGAAACATTTGTTGTCGAATAATATGTTGTTTCATATACTGGCTTGCAGTGTATAGTGCACCGTATTCACTATGTAGTCAGCATATTGTAAGCTTTTCAGAAACAAAAATGGCTATTGTCGCTGTGAGATATTTAATGTGTTGTCCCCTCACATCTCATGGGTGATCGACTACAATGTCATTCTCCTCAACATAAATAAAGCAGAGCACCTGATTAACAGGAAAAGAAGTTGAATTGCTGAAAGAACATCTTGTAGAAGAACTGAATGTCTTCGTTCATTAGCAAAGACACAGAAAAGCACCAAATTAGAGTTGTTCAGTTGTCCAGTTTCATTCTTCACCTGCTTAGTTTGTGTTTAGGTTAGGTTTATTTTAGCTGTTTTTAGGTAGTTTGAACTGTCAAAGGCTATTATACAAAAAGATAATAAATCATTCTAATATAATATAGTTGTAGTATAATATAAATAAATATAGTAAACATACAATTTAAAATAAATAATACAAATATATAAACTAAGACAGTTGTTTTAATATTTTACGAAAAAAAATATAGTAGAGATAAATAGTAAAATATATTAGAAAATTATATAAAGTTACAAATAAGTGAACGTACATTTGTATAAAAAAAATATGATAGAAAACAAATTAATAGAGATACTGTACAGTATTAGTAATTTTTTGATATGTGGATCAGTTCAATATCTTATTGAAGTAAAGCAGGATTTTTTTTTTTTTTTTAAATTGGGTGATTTTTTTTTTCTTTAAAACCCTGCTAACCTTTTGCCATCAAAGCTCCCATGGGTACCTTGTTGAATTAAATTAGGTCTTTGACCACGTTTGCAACCAGCTCTGGAATTGTAAAACACTAACCTAAGATGAAAATAATTTCTACTTCGGAAATGATTGAAATATTTTATATTGTGTGGTCTGAATGTGTCCACAATATGTGATAATGTCTGAAAAATCCAATTGTAAATCTAAAGGACAGACAGAGGAGGGGACGTCAACAGGAAACTGCCTTCAGCACATTGATTGAGACCCATAATGCTTAGCAATCTGTGAAACGCATGTATCAGAGGTGCTGAGCGGTCATTCGATTAAGCCTTAAAATGTCTTTTAAAATTTCTGGCTGGTCAAAGGATGAACAAATCCATAAACTACAATGAGGTTTGTATTGATTGATGTGGGTTCTGGTGCTACATAGGCTACAGGAAGAATGTAATGACTCTGTCCAGACTGACTGATGGGAGACTTGCCAGTTAGAAATAAAATGGATGATATAGGTCTCAAATGATTACAGAATTATGTTTTTGTTTGTTTCAAGTTTAAATTTAAGTGTCCACATTCTTTTGGACGATCACTTTAGTCTTCTCTGGTTATTAAAGATATAGCGGCTGAAAATTCACCTCCTCAGGCCATCCAAGATGTAGATGAGTTTGTTTCTTATTGGAGCAGATTTGTAGAAATTTAGCATTGTATCACTTGCTCACCAATGGATCCTCTGCAGTGAATGGGTGCCGTCAGAATGAGAGTCCAAACAGCTGATTAATAACATCATAATAATCCAGAAGTAATCCACACCACTCCAGTCCATCAGTTAATGTCTTGTGAAGTAATTGCATGTTTGTAAGATCAAATCCATCAAGACATTTTTTTTTACTTCCAAAAGTCCTCTATCCATAATACTGCTTTCTCCAATGAAAAAGTTGTCTCGTCTGAATAAGGAGAGAAATATGCAAAGATCAAGCACCATTTACAAGCAAAAACAGTAAAAGCATGCAGCCTTTCACTTCACAAGACATTAATTGAGGGACTACTGTGGATTATTGGGTGATATTTTTTTAGCAGCTGTTTGGACTCTTATTCTGACGGCACCCATTCACTGTTGAAGATCCATTGGTGAGCAAATAATGTAATGCTAAATTTCTTCAAATCTGTTCAGATGAAGAAACAAACTCATCCAGATCTTGGATGGCCTGAGGGTGAGTAAATTCCAGTAAATGTTCATTCCTTTAAATCTGATTAATTTAAATCGTTTTTAAATGAAAAAGGCAAGTTAAATGGCACTCCTATGGGCAATTAAATAGTATTAAAAATGGCGGGGACTTATGTAGTAGTGTTATAAAATAAATGTACATAATGTTGGTGTTTCAGGGTTTACTATCCTTGCAGAGACATTTGTTTTTCATAGATTAGGCAAAACACACACACACACACACACACACACACACACAGGCAGTGTATTTCTCTGTAGATGGTTAGACCGACCGACCTGTTTCTTTGGTCCCTGCAAGGCCTTTGGGTTACAGAGATAAGACTGTCGCTGGAGGACATGGAAGCAGCTGCGTGCGTGTGTGTGTGTAGGAGTCTTGAGGTGACTGTCATTTCACATTAGAGGGTTTGGCTTCTCTGTCTTTCCTGTGATTTTCCTCCCATTTTGCTTGGTATGAACGTTCTCTCTATTTAACCAAAAACAAATCTGTGTTGTTTTTTCATCAAATTGTCTTCGCTCAGAGCACGCTGGAGAAGAAGCACAATCGTTTTAATGTCCCTCTTTATCTTCAGGCTTGATGTGAAGCGGAACTCCATTGTTAGCGTTTGATGTGAGCTGTAAGCGTTTTGTGGCACTCATGTTGGCAGGTGGTGTAATTGGGATTTGATTGAAAAGCCTTATGGGAGTTGGCAGGTGCACTCAAACAGTAGCTTGACGAAATGAAAGAGAAAGCCCAGGTCATGTTCATTAACAATGACCTCCTATTTAGTGGGCATGGAATCATTGTTGAAACGTGATTTTTGGTACAAGCAAGACAAGTCTTAAATACGTTTGAAATAGACATTTAATTTAATTTAAACAAACACCAGTCATTTTTGCTTTGTGTGTTTGTGTGTGTGTGTGTAAATGTGAGTGAGTGTGTGTATGTGTGTTTTTTATATTATAAAGTTTAATTTATTGTAATTTATATTACATTTTATTAAAATAAATTGTTTGATAAAACGATTTGAAAACTTAGGAAAAAGAAAAAAATTTATATACACAGAAGGCTATTACGGTAATGTGGTAATAAGTACACGGTATCGATGTTCAAATAAACGTTGGTGAATAAATGTCAAACCCCACATGGGTGTGAAATAATCATCCTTTTCATTTCAGTAGTAAACAGCTATATTTCATGTTAAAAAGAAATTCGTTTTTTTATGTCATCTAATGATTCTTGTTCTAAACATTCCTGACAAGATTTTTTGGTATACAAACTATTATTACACAAAATAATTTTTTTCTGTAAATCATGGTAAAAAAAAAAAAGTAAATATGTTGTATTAAAGAAAAATACTATTGTTTTGCATTGATGTTTTTTTAATATCTATTTTATTATTTATACCGAAATTAAATATATCAATGACAAAATTGCTTTCTTTTTATAAATACACAAATATAAATAAAACACACGAGAACACATACACACACACACACACACACACACACATATGTATGATAAAACAGTAAAAATAATTCAAATGTAATCATTATAGTTTTCTATTACATTACTATAGTTTTTTGCTTCCTGTTTAAAATTGTGGACATCATATTGTTCATCAGTATTAACAAAGAAATAATTATTGGATATTTGGGGCACAGCATTGTTTTGAGAGCATGTGTGTGATTACCTTATCAGTTTTAGCGCGAGTTATTGTGGCGCTAACAAACTACAGTCCTGAGGGGGGCGATAGAGTTTATACATCTTTAGCATTGAACAGAATGTGCTGTTGTTACTGTAAATTACATTGCTACAAATATGTTGACAATTGAACATTTTTCAGCAGTTTTCCAGTTTGACCTGCAAGAGAAAATCAGAAAGTTGAAGAAGACTGTTGAAGCATTAGCATATTCGCATCATGTATCATCAATTTTGTTGTTTGTGATGAATCAGGTAAAAACTGGGACCTGAGCGCCGCTCTCAATGACTATGAGCAGCTCCGGCAGGTTCACACTGCCAACCTGCCCCACGTCTTCAATGAGGGCTGTTACTACAAGCAGCCGGAGAGTAGCAGCACCCCGCAGCACATCAGCAAGCCTGAGCAATGCCCTCAGAAACAAGAGGACAACACTCAGGGTGAGCAAAGCTCACTGACAGCTCCTCCTGTTGAGATTTATTGTTGTGTTTTGTCAATATTTTTTTCTATACCAGTTTAAAGTCATCATGGAATGAAAATTCATGCCCTGCATTTTCTTCTTTTTCGATAATCCATTTCACTCTGGTGTACGCTACGATATGGATAAAAAGATCTGTCGCTATCCCATTTTATCGCAATTCTAATATGCAGAGAATAAATATAAGTTAGACATTTGTTGATTGATTTCCCTGAGAATTCTAATCAGCCCAACAACAACATCAGCTCAACCAATGGTGTGAGTGAGGGGTGGAGCTATCTGTTTTTCTGACCAATGAATGCGGTTGTGTGGTGTTAGTGGCGCAAAAATTACACCCATCACTTTTCAATTGATTATGAAGCAATTTTGTATAGTACTAGATAATATTAGCATTCAAGACAACAAAGAACATTGGTAATGCATTTAAATTATTCAATGTAATTTTTAAGATTGAAAAATGATATTTAGGGGAAAATAATATAGGCCTGGATTTAGGGCTGCGCGATATCGCAAAAAAATGTATCAACGATATAATGTTTCATATCATTCGGTATCGATAATTATTGACATTTTTATAACCTTTTTTAAAACATTAAAAAAATTACATTTAACCACTGTATTTTCAAATTAACCCAATTTATTGAGACAAACAACAAATATTTTTAGTTTTAACAGTCAAACACGCAATAAAAATTAAACAAATATCTAATTTCTAATGTTTTATATGCAGATTAAATAGGTCTTAAGGAAACTTTTGGCTTGTCTCCCGAGGCCACAGGAGGGCGCAATGAGCAAAATAACGCAGCAAATTTAAATCGTCAACGCAAAGAAATAACGGTCTATAAAAAAAACGTGCATTACGTCTAAAAGAACTCATATAAATCAAATATAATTTCGTAAATTGCATAAACAATTATGAACAAAACAAAACAGCATCATGTATTTATGCATTACTTGGCAAAACAAACTTGTAGCTATCAGCAGTAAGGGGCGTGTCTACTCATGATGTGGAGGAGGCAGAGAATGTTCAGTGCACAGGACGAACATTAGCGAGCCGAGCGACAGAAAGATAGAGATGGCGATTAAAAAACAAAAGCGGAGAAAACGTATGCGGAACAAAAGAAGGATTTAAGGGGCAACAAGGCAAGAGTAGGACCGTGTATATCGGATCAGCTTTCCCAGCGCTTGGAGAGAAACTCAAGGAGCGGAGGCCTGCGAGGGAACGACGAGTTGCTTTGTTTCTTCTCGATAGGTTAGTAACACTGTGTCTGCGCCGCAACATTTAAAGTCTGTCTAGTACACTGGACGCTACAAAGCGACCATTGAAAATCATTTGGAGTTTGTGTCAATACGTCATGAATAGAACGCAGCAGCAGTTTTCTGTCAGGGATTTGTCGTGCTGCGCCGCATCCAGTGTAGACCATAGATATGTATATATATCTGTGGTGTAGACAGCATCACTGCTTATAATGAGTTCCATGTTTTTTTTGTCGCGCCGCACCTCTCGCGTCCGGTGTAGACACGGTGTAACATTGGTTTTGCTTTGTTTCACATAACTAATCGTTGCCTGGGTTGCGTACATATACGTGGGGCGGAGCTATCAAAATAGGGGCGAGACCATTTTGGGGTAGGGGCATGTTTGTTTTGGTGATTTCAAATATCAACAATGGCTACCAGAAATCGCTTACCCCACCTTTAATACAATGAGCCGAATCGCCCATCACACAGATTGCTTTTAAGAACATATGAGACGCAGTGAAAAGGAATAAACCTCCACAAGTTCATGACATGTTTTCTAAAAGTTTAAACTGTTTTAACTTTGCATGGCTACATCTCTTGTGTGAGACGCGAGTGCAGCAGTCATATTTGTCTGTCTAAAAATGCACGGAATAAGCATATTCGTCTGCATAAATGTGTCTATGTGAATGGCTTGGTTTCGGTTTTCACCTAATCAAGATCTTCTCCGCATTGAGCTTCTATATTTCTCTAATATTTTGAATGCATAACACAGCAGCGGCGCATCTCGTGGGCTAGACTAACAAAACTGCAACAACGTCACTTACATCATTATCACCGCATCTCGCGCGCCACTGATGACGCTCCCTGACGCACTCCTAACATTCAAATGCAAATGTGTATTTTAAATTCGACTAATATAAATTTTTTTATCACATATCCGCATCAGAGGCAGGCATAGCACTCAATTCAGCATGTGTTTGTGTTTGTGTGTGCTGTCTGCGCACGTGCCTATATCGTGCACTATATCAAACATTTATTATATCGTTATCGAAGGTGTACTGTCGATAAATATCGATACCATTTTATCGCCCAGGCCTAACTGGATTTCATTTTGCTTGGATTTGGTTGGATCCTGAAAGGTACTCCTGAAAAAAATATTATTGGTTTATATTATTTTCCCTGCCCATGTGGACTTTGTTATATCAGAAGCAAAAGAAGTAAAGGTTGAGAAAGTTATAACATTTACCAAAATTTAATAATTGTTTTTTTTTTTAATTAGGAAAATGTTTTTAATAATTAGCATATTTTCTTGTTTAAAAAACAAAAATTGATTGATTGATTGTCTTATTGTGCGGTAATGATTCATAATCATTAAAAACCCAGAGGAACATTTATTAAGAAAGTACATTTGTTTGAAATATGTATGAATAATTAGTTTTTTCTTTCCTCTCTCTCTCTTTCTTCCAGAGAAGCGTCTGTCCCGGGGCATTTCCCATGCCAGTTCTGCCATCATGTCTCTGGCCCGGCTGCAGGTGTCAGGGGATTGTGCCAGGGAGCAGTTCCCCCTGGAGATGCCCATCTACACATTCCAGCTGCCCGACCTGAGTGTGTACAGCGAGGACTTCCGCAGCTTCATTGAGCGTGACCTCATTGAGCAATCCACCATGGTGGCCCTGGAGCAGGCCGGTGAGCCCCAAACGCTGCTCTCAGATCAGCGGCAGAGTGAATCCCAGGCCTAGCCCTTCACTGCAGTGATGATAAACACAGATTTATGATCAGTACTAATGTCAGCTTAGATTGCATAAAACCAACTCGACTGCTAGAGTCAATGCAATACAACAGTGACAGAATTCATCTAATTTCTCATCTTGGATCAACAGGAAAACCTAGCCATAAACACAGACTTGCACTTCCTATACAAAAAAGCGCAATAACACCAACATTTAAATAAATCAGATAAATCAGATACAATTCTGACATGCTTTACATATATATATTTTTTAGATTGTAATTACAATATGAGGCAATGACTTGACTTACTTTATTTATTTATTTAAAACTTACATTATTTTTTATTCTCTCATTAATCAATAATCATAACATATAATTCGTTATCTAATTATAATTTAAATAAATGATATTGTTATTGTTTTCACTATAATATAGTTTTTAACTTTATTAGTATTATTATTATTATTATACAAATTCTACAAATTTCAGCATTTACAAAAAGACCGGAATTTTTTTATTTTTATCTAAAAATATATCTATATATATTTAAGATTTAAAGGACCAGTCATTCAGAGGATACAGATTATGACATCCTTTAAAAAAAAATTTGTGAACACAAAATAAATCTGAAGATTGTAAATTCTAATACAGGCAATGATTTGACTATCATTGATTTATTGTTTGGTTTAGAACTTAAATTAAAATGTATTATTATTATTATTATAAATTCATTATTTACTAATATTATTTATTATTGATATTTATATTTTATATTTTTATAATAATGTATTATTATTATTGTATATTTAAATGTATAGTATTTTAAAAAATGCCCTTGAATTGATTTGATTTGATTGATTGATTGATTGATTAAGATGTGTTATTAAATTGAATCTTTTGCTGAAAGTGGTACAAAACCATATAAACTCGAAGCTTAAAAAAATTGGCACGTGTTTTAAACTAGAACATTAATTAACAAAAGATCAAGTATTGCAAGGACGCATTTCCAGCCTGTGCAAGCAAAATACTATAGCGAAATGTTAACAGGTTGGACATGGCCTCAGGGCTTTGGAAATGCTTTTGGATTGTGGGAGGAAGACCCTATCCCAAGGGAGGGCAGAGGGGCTGAGGGTGGAGGCACTGACGTTCATCCACGGTGAGCTTCACCAGCTCCAGAGAAAAGAGTGGGCGAATGGTCAATGCCCAGTTCAAAACGCCTCAGGGCCCAGAGCTGCAGAGGACCGCTTATTCTTCCACTGCATGCCAGAAAAAGCGATGCTTAGTGAGCTATGCATTATAACTAAGCTAAACAAATATGTATTTTGGATTCAGGACCCAAAATGAACAGAAAACTCACAATCGACCAACACTAGGACAATCACAAACCACCAAACAGTGCCTGTGACGATTAAATAAAGATAATTGGCTGTATGACTAGAAACTTTTAAATGTTGATTTTAGATATGAGAGCATGATGGGATGTTGGGTAATGTGTATTAGTCCATGTTTGACTTAAATTATTGTGTTTAAACCGTTCTGTAGGCCGTTTAAATTGGTGGTCCACCATGTGCACCAGCTGTAAGAAGCTACTACCGTTAGCGACAACAGGAGACGGCAACTGTCTTCTGCATGCAGCTTCTTTAGGTGAGACTTTCAGAATTCACACTCATGCACACTTGTCACATGTATTGCATGAACACCCGGAAAAAAGAGAACCATTCAGTTCCTTTAAATAGAAACACTTCACCGTTGTATGTTTCTGAATAATATGGTGTCGTGTGTCTGGCTATCCGTGTTTCCAGGAATGTGGGGCTTCCATGACCGGGATCTGGTGCTGCGGAAGAGTCTGTATGCCATGATGAAGAGCGGAGCAGAGAGAGAAGCTCTGAAGAGGAGGTGGAGGTGGCAACAGACTCAACAGAACAAAGAGGTTGGCAACTAACACCTAAAATATACTTAAGTTCTGGCACGAATGCTTCGTGTATCTGTACAGCCAAACACTTAGCCTTTCAATATGTACTCCATCTGATAGTACACATGAACACAGGTGTTCAACACGTGTGCACTAAAAAGTTTAATATTGGTCCTTTAATAATCTTGGTCTAGATTTCTAGATTTCTAGATCTCCACATGTAATGAGCGATAAAAGTGACTTTGTGCTCTTTTAAACTGCAGTTGCGTGTAACTATGGAAGCCCATTTCCGCCACTGAAAAAAATAAAAAATAAATAAAAGGTAATTGCAATTCTTTATCTTACAATTCTGACTTTTTTTTCTCACAATTGTGACTTTATAACATGGAATTGCAAGTTACAAAGTCAGAATTGTGCGATATAAACTCTCAGTTGTAAGAAAATAGCCAGTATTTTTTTCCCTCAAAATTTGACTTAACTCACAATTGCGAGTTTATATCTCTTCTTACAATTCTTTTCTACTTTTTAAATTATATTTATGGGCTTTTATGCCTTTATTGGATAGGACAGTAGAGAGCAGACAGGAAAATATTGGGTGGAGATAGGGGAATGGGGTCAGAAAGGACCTTAAGACGGGAATCGAGCTTGGGTCACTGCGAGCACAGTTACGCTATATATCTATATACCACAAGGTTAATTAAGCAAATTAACCACAAGACTATCGGTCCAGACATATCTCATAATTCTGAAAAATAAAGTCAGAATTCCGAATTTATATCGTGCAATACTGAGAAATATATGCAATTGTGAGGAAAAAAGTCAGAATTGCGAGGTAAATTACCTTCTTTTTTTTTTTATTCAGTGGCGGAAACAAGCTTCCAAATGTATCTCTAAATCCACTCACACAAGTAAATAACGCGTGCATCTATTATTGTTGCGTCTCCAGTTGTTGTTTCGTCTCATTCGTTTCATTTTTTATTGTGAAACAAGGGGCCAGTGGAAAATGCGACCCTAACCATAAAACCCTAACCCACCCTACCCTAATCTACCCCAAGAGGTAGTGACACCATCACTTCAGCAAGAGCACCCTCCAAGAGGCATGCCTATACCTGTTCATTGAATGGTGCTCTTCTCACCGGGAAGACCCCCAGGGATGCTCGATCAGAGCAGTGCTTTCTTTCCTCCAGGAGGGGTTGGAGCGAAGGCTGTCTCCCTCCATCCTAAAAGTGTATGTTGCCGCAATTGCCACACATCACGATCCTGTAGATGGTGAGTCTTTGGGGAAGCACAACCTGATCATCAGGTTCCTGAGGGGTGCAAGGAGACTAAATCCTCCTCGCCCTAACCCAGTACTCTCGAGGCTAGTTGTCCATATGTTGTGATCCCCACAGTGATCCCATGTGTGTATTCTTCCACGGTACGGCTCACCTCTTGGTGAGCCCGTGTCTTTCCCTTGGCAGACTCCGCTCTGCCGTCCCTGCCGTTCCTGACGGTGTTGTCTCCCTCCTAACTGGGCCGGAGCCACCTCAGAGACATTCCATATGTTGTACTGCCCTTAATGCCCAGTCCATATGTGTAATCTCCACATTATACCTCCCTGCGGGCAGGATGTGGATTCCGCAGCATCCCTGGAAAGGGTACACTTTCCCAGTGTTATCCAATAGGTCTTACTGTATGGGTCTAGTGGAACAACAGTAATAGACTCTCTCCACGTAATCCCTGTGGGGGGGGGGGGGGGGGGGGGACAAGGTGGCCTACTAGTGGGGCTGCGGTATCGATTCAATGTCCCGATTCTCTTCGATTCACACGCTCTCGATTCGATTCGATTCTCAAAAATTTTTTTTTTTTTTTGATTACATTCAAGTGATATAGTTTTTTTTTTTTTTTAAACAATGTTATTGATATTCTAAAAAGGGAAGAGTAAACATCAGTTTACAAAAGGTGAATTAATAAAAAGAAATTAAGAACCCCCGGTATTTTAAAATCTTCGTTTTTTGGGGTGGTGTGGGGGTCCTTTTAAAAAACAATAAATAGGGCCTTATAAAATTTTTCTTAATTTTTGTAATCAGAATGAAAGGCAATAAAACATCATTTAATGATCCAATCAAATTAAAAATTAACCCTTGTATTTTTGGCAACCAAAAGTGCGGCACAACAACTTGAACTTTACTGTAAAATTAAAAGAAAATGGGATTATTCCTTTAAAAATAAAGATTTATTAATATTAATTAGCAGTAGCAGCATTGAGTCTTAAGATGCTAAATAGTCATATATTCTGACAGCAGAACGTTAAACTAAACTTTTATTTTGAAGGGTTGCCGTGAAAAACTTCCACCTGCTGTGTATGTGATATGACGGTAGATTTCTCATATGAAACGGTAAATGCTAATGAAGTGACTCTCGGAGCAGCTGGAGATGACATTCGTGTTTATATCATCATATAGTGAGACGGCAGAAAACACCACGAGCGTCATCCGCGCTTTAGTACGTGTGTAGTAAACAAAACAGTGCGCCGCACCATCCGCCATTCATTCATTGCGGAAATCATGGCGCCTTATGCGTGATATCAAATGCTTCCGCAGATTTAAAGTATTACTATAGCACTTCACCTGAACATTGTGAATCACGCGTATGGCCATGATAAGCACTAAATGAATGACAGGCTTTCCATTGTAACATTGCGCAAGGTAAATAAGGGTGACATCTAGTGGAGAAGACTAATGATAAGATTCATGTTAATCAGATCAATGTGTGCTGAAATAAATACTGGAAAAGATCGGTTCGCGGCTTTTGAGAATAGATATCGAATCGACGTCATTTAAAAAAATTATTACTCGCACTCTTTTTTTTTTTTTGCCCAGCCCTACTTACTAGCGGCGCTGGAAGGGGCAGCATCCATGGCGCTTTGGCAGAGATCGCAGTTCGTCGGTCACCGACGTGACTCGGAGTGACCGACTGAAAGGGATCGTCTCGGTTACGTATGTAACCCTCGTTCCCTGAAGGAGTGAACGGAGACGTCATGTCCCGTCGCCATGGCCGCTGTACCACGTCACTGGCTCGGCTCATCAGTGAAAACCTGAATATGCGTTACACCTGCTGCCTACTTATTCTCGTGCCGTGACGAGCAGCTGTTGGATGCAATTATCGCATGCCAATGTGCATTGGCTCGTTTAGTTTACACTCAAAGTAGATTGGTCTCTTGAAGCGAGATCTCAGTTCGTCGGTCACTGACGTGACGTCTCCGTTCCCTCCTTCAGGGAACGAGGGTTACATACTTAACCGAGACGTTTCTGTTATGATGATCGACAGATGTAAGAGTAGAAACGTAATAAACTTCCTTGAACAAATTTTTCGCCATTTTGTAATTAGCCTAGTAAGTTTTAGCATCTGTTTAGCATGTTAGCATCTGTTACACAATTCTTCAAACATACCAAAAATATCATTTTTATATATTTAATCTTCAAAACATACTACCACTAAGTACCTTTAACTTTTTTTTTTCATAGATAAACTACCGATTTCCTCACTGTACTAAATAGGAAATATCAGCAATGCATATTATGCTAATATTGTGTTTATGGTAGTTTTGGTTTGCGTTTATGCATGTTTCTTTTTAGTCCTGAATTTGTCTTCTTAGCTGCCTACTTTAACGCAATTAAGGAAATAAATCATTTACTAAAAAGATTTGATCTATTTTATTTATTGCAATTTAAAATGTTGTAACTAGCCAAAAAAGTTTTTGCTACTATGTTAGTAATAGACAAGGTCTCAAACATACTGTTTTAATTGATTTACATATTATTTATTTACATATTAAAACTATCCTTACCACTTTTTTTGTTTAGATAAACTACACAGCAGTGCATGTTATGCTAATATGGTGTTAGCTGTAGTTTGGTTTGTGTTTACACAGGCATGTTTCTTTTTAGTCCTTGATTTGTTTCTTTTGGTGCCTACTTAGATGTTACAAGCACAATATATGCACTGCCTAGTTTGTAAAGTAGTTTGGTAAGAATCTGTCTGCCAAGAGTGTAGTTGTAAAGCGTAAACATTAGCCTGCAGTACATAATGGTTCTCCCCATAAACACTTCTGCAGATTAGCTTGTGTATTTCCTGCACAGCTTTTAGCGTAAAAGCTTATTGCTGTAACAGCATACCGGAGGACAGGAAATCAGCAGTGTGATCGATAGCAAATCCTTGAATTCTTTATTAGCTGCACTGTTTTCATTGTAATGAAGGCCCGGAGCTCTTAAATCAGCTTCTGCTGAACGAGTATCAGTGATTAAAGCTGTAAGAAACGAGTGGGTGTGGATGAAGTGGAAAAAAAGAGAGGTGAAGGAGAGCGAACGAGTGGGTGTGTTTCCTATAGAACTTGTGCATATTGATGCCATTGAAATAAAACAGACTATAAACCTGAACAAAACTGCATGTGCAGAGGAAAAAGAAATGTATTTGTTAAATACGTTCAGAGGTTTTCGCTTACGTTTGCGCAACCTCCTCCTCCATTTACTAACAAAATGTTTTAACTTGCTGTATGTGTATCAACGCCTACAAATGCAAAAATTATGCGAACTGCCAAATGACAAATTTAGCAATGAGACTATAGAATGTTGTCAAACTGATTTTTAGCTCAGTCAGTATTGTCACCACTGAGAGAAAACATTGTATAACTGTATTCCATTTAATCATTTAGCCATTTCTATGTAGCCTATGTAAAATAGGAAATTATATTTAAAAATTCCAATAATTTTGTAAATAATTTATTAAAATTTTCCAAATATTATGGATAATATAAATACAGAAATGACTAAAAAATGATATCAATAATACAAAAAATTATAAAAATAGTTACACAATTGAATTTCAGATTATCAAAATATGCAAATTTTATAATACAATTCAATTAATCAAACGTTGGCTATATTTTTCAATATAACCCTTTTGCCTTCTAAGGCATAGCATAATCTATCTGTCTTTCTACACCACATATACATACAAATATTGTCTATAAATAACATCAAGACCGTACACAAAATAGTACAAAGATATTATTCAAATTTCACATTTGATTAAGTAAAATATTAATGATAAATATTATAAAATTGACTAAAAATGATATTTAATTTATATTTTTAAATTATAACAAAATGTTTATTATTATTAAGCATAAGTAAATCTTTAATTTTATATAAAAAATAACGTTTAAAAACGTTCGAAAAGTTATTATTATATTATAATTATTAATACATTTAATGCTTTGTATATCTTGAGTTGGTTGTTAAGAAACATGAAGTATCATGTATAATCTGAGAACAGGCGTTTTGATGGTGTGTGGACTAAAATGGGAGCATCTCCAGTGGAATCTCAAGTGAAATGTTACAAGTAATGTTGTGGGACATGTTTAAAATCAGCGATATATTCGCTCTGTATCGGGGCTGGTGTAACAACCGAGGCGGGAATGTGAGAGAGAGTGTAACCAATTGCTGAACTGTCCTCCAGTGAGCCACGCCCGTGCACTTAGCAAGAACGGCAAACTCCACGGAGGGTAATTCAGCACGGGTTGGGCGTGGTCACACACACCTCACATATATATACTAAACATCTGTTATGTCACATTCGTTGCTTTCCATTCCACCTACTTAAGATGTTTAACTACAAACCTTCAAAACACCTTCCTCTTTGCAAATTGTGTAACCTTACACATATACAATTTGACTAAAATGCTCCCTCCACCGTTTACTCGTATACATCCTCCTGACAGACGATCCTATGTATATGTATGTACGCTTTTTGTAAGTCTTAACCATTATGTCATAGGGTATGTGTAATGATTTTCCACTGAAAGTCAAGTTGGATATAAATCACTCAAACTAAATGAAAAACGTAGGGATGTCCCTAATCAGCCCAGCTGACGGTTTACCCACAGACCCGCCCACTAGCACTGCCCATAGAGGCCCTAGATAAGTAACCTCCATCCAGTACGCTCTTAACTCGGACCTTTAGATGGACACTCATGCCATTAGACAAAACACAAGACCCCATCAATACCGCTTTTGTCGATAGCGGGACTGTTATACTGCATGGGAAGAATGCAGTAATTTGACTTATTTTTTATGGTTGAAAAACACTTTGGTGTTTATTTAAATGTGACACGGGCCACCTGGTGCCTGTGGGTTTGAGTGTTACGTTTTTTTTTAGCGTTCTACTGCTACTCTTTCTGCAGTATGGATTCTGGTGCCCAGTAGGACATTTGCTAAATGTGTGGACGCTGCGTCCCACAGCACAATATAATATCTGGTCCTCCAGTTTCTATGGGAGAAATGAACCAAAGGGTAAATCAGCCTTATTTCTTAGCAATCTTTAAAAATGCGTTAAAATCGTTTATATTATTTATTTTTAACACAAATGGAATTTGGGGTGAATAATGTTAAATTGTATGTGTTTTTAAAATTCAAAAGTAGTGAAGATAAGTTTCCCACAAATCCTAATTCTATTAATTATCTTTTACTTGAGCCTCATTTCTTTCCAGCCTGTGTGAAGTCAAGGTCCACTGCAGTGTTTACGTGTAATATTAGTGTATGGACTATGATATTTGATTAACACTTTTTGAATTAGATTTTACTTGAGATGTAGTTTTCATTTTATTTCATTCAATGTTACTTTTTTTAAATATGTGTATATGTCATTTTTACTAGTGGTTTGTTTTGTTCACTGACTACTGTGCGTACTTCCTGTATCCGTGAGTTTGCTAAAAACATTTCTAAATCGCTTCATTTCGTTGAAGTTGTTTTTTATCCAGATATTGCTTTAAATTGGTGTTTTTTATTTTATCTTTTAGTGCCCTAACAAAAATATTTAGTTTTAGTCAATGATAACAGCAGTGGTCCAGTGTTTTTTGGACCTCAACATTCTTCAAAATATCTCCTTTTTTGTTCTATAGAAAAATACATCCTCAGGTTGAACGACATAAAGTTAGAAATGTTATGGGTGCACCATCAATTTACAAGAATAATAACAAAGTCATGCTAATGTTTGAAGCATTTATCACTGCTTATTATTGTTACACATACTGTTTTTATTTTAAAAGTAGCATCCAGTATATACTGTGTAATGTAGTATACAGAAACAGTACGCAAGTATTTCTTCATGAAAACCCATAGTTCTGAAAGAATCATAGTGGATTTAGAAAGTGATTCAGATTTTTCTGAAATTTGTCCTTCAAATCCATAACCACGGAACTGGAAACACTCACCTTAAATATGAAGTGTGTACTTTTTCATTGTTAAAATATTTTTTCCTTTCTCAGTTTCACATGCAGAGACAACTATAAGTAAACCACTTGTAGGCCGATTCTTCTCAAAAGTGTAACTTTTAATAGTGAGTATTCCGACCAGCCCAGCATAGCAACACTGGTTCAACCAATAGCATGCATTTGGAGTTTTTGTTCGACCAATGGCCGACAGGAGGAGTGTTTGGGTAACCTGTTTGAAAACAGTCCGATTTTTGCAGTTCCATTTGGTGCGCTAGTGTGCGAAGTTATTTTTCACCTTGAAGAACTGAGCCGGTCAACCATCAGTTGATCTCAAGTCCACAGATCAGTCGTGTGGAAACCTGCGCTGGCAGACAGATGTGGGGTGGGTTTCTCCTCTCAGTATGTTAACTGAAGCGCTGTGGTCGAAGTGTTTGACCAAATCTTCTTCAGAGGACGTCCCCTTCCTTGAATCTGCCTTCTGAATCCACGCTGCGCTTGAATGAAAGTCGCATCACCGCCGCCAGTCTCTGCGGTCATGCCGCAGAGTCTTCTGGATTGAAAATATATAGCTTTCCTGGTTTTTCTCCAAGCGTCACAGTTTCTGTCTACTCTCCAATAGGTACGCTAAATAGAACGGTCCCTGATTTGACTGGGTGTAAAAAAAAAACCAAAAAAAAACATTGAAATGACTCTGCATGATGAAGAATAATCCAGTTAGTGATGGTACTGTGCATGAAGGATATTAGTTGGAGAGGGGTGCCTTAAAAAGCGTGTTATGGTGGTTTTGGCGCATTGGCCGCAATGGAAAGGAAGGTTGTTTATATGCTTGCTCTTACAGATGCACATATGTCAAACGCTTTCAATTTTAAAGGGATAGTTCATTCAAAAATGAAAAATCTGTCATTAATTGCTCACCTTCAGGTCGTTCCAAACCCCTAAGACCTTTGTTCATCGTCAGAACACATAGAAGTTTTTTGGATGAATCGAGATGTCGGACCCGGCTAGACAAGCAAGAGGCAACTGACAAGCAAGGGAAAGGAACATCATGACAAGTCCATTCTGTCTGCAAAGAAAACAAAAATATGACTTGTAGTCAACAATTCTGTCGCTTCTTCGGAGGTAACTGGTCAGGAACGGTGTCCAACACTGACACGAAAGAGAAGAAATTGTTGAATACAGGTATGTGTTGCGGTCTGGCGCCCAAAAATATTTCTAAACGTTCAAAATGGACATGTTGAACCACTGATGTCAGGACTATTTTAATGATGTCCTACACCTGGCTGGAGCCGTGGGACATGGGGGGTGGGTTGCGTCTCTGGTCGGAAGCACTCCTTCAGGTGCAAAATATCTTAATTTGTGTTCCAAAGATGAACGAAGGTCTTACTGGTTTGGAACGAAATGAGGGTGAGTAATTTATGACAGAATTTTATTTTTTTGGTGAACTGAACTAGCCCTTTAAAATCAATCATTCATACTGTAGGTGATATATTTAAATTTGATACTTTTTAAATGTTTTCATGACATAATTAGGTACAATATGTTATGTTGTTATGTTATTGAATATGCGGTATGAGGTGTTATATTGTTATGTTATTACTTGTTTTCTGATGGCAGCGTAGATGTTTCGCCACCCACAGTATGAGTGTGTGTGGTTTGGTGGTTAGTACCGATAAAGTGCTTGAAATGAGTAACTGTTTTTTAAAAACTTACAATTCCATTTCTATTATTATTTGTTTTTTTCAAATACGCATTTTTCACATCCTAAGCATGCTTTGCATGGTATTTTAAAAAAGTAGTAGGCATATGCAGTAAGCTAGAGAAGTGTGTCCATTCTGAATGCAGGTGTAGTTCATTATAATAATGGATTTAGAAAATATGATTATCCAAAATTTCTCCTTCAAATTCTTATGCAGTTTTATATAGCCAGCCAGGTCAAGTCTAAAGCTCACTTGAATCAGTTGTCAATCTTTAGACATACCATTATGGTAAATTGGAAGCTGCTGCACCTTGGTTTAATTTTCTTACTTGCACCAATAAACAAAGAATCATATTGTTTGTCAACTATGTCACTGTAAGTGTATGTGTGCCTCCTAAAGGGTGGATAACTCAGAAGACCCGGTTTACGAGAGTTTGGAGGAGTTCCATGTGTTTGTTCTGGCCCATGTTCTGAGAAGACCTATCGTGGTGATTGCTGACACTATGCTCAGAGATTCTGGAGGGGAAGGTAAGACTCACAATCCAACAACTCAACCACATTTGCTTTACCAGCTAGAAAATGTGCAGTTTTTTATTTATACCACTAGAGGGCTTCATAGTGTTTTCTATTTAAACCCTTTTTCAATGGCAAACAACTTTATTTTCTAGGTGAAAACCAATTAAAGCTGTTATCAAGAGTTATTAAAGACCTGATAACTCAACTTTGTGTGACTGTAATTACATGCTTGAATGCTTTTAAAGTATTACAAATTAAAATTCTGTCATTACTCACCCTCATGTCATTCCAAACCATGACTTTGTTACAAACTTCAGCGTGCATACTTCAAAACTGACACAAAGCAGAACATTTGAGTTGACCAATATATTGCCAGTCTTCTGAATCCATATGGAAGTTGTATGTGAGAAACTTTCACATAAACTTTCAAAACTTTTCAATGAATCAATTCAAGATTCTAAATGATTCATTCACAAATTCGGACTGACCCAAAGATGATCCACTGGAGGGGAAGATTAGCCATGTTTTTTTTTTTTTAGATGAATTATTTCTTTAAGATTCAATTCCACCAATGTCAATGAAAATTTTAGTATAAATTTATTCTTTAACTTTTTATAATAGATTCATTTAAGTGTCATACAGACAAATTAACCATTTGTTGTTCTTATCTTGCAGCTTTTGCACCCATTCCCTTTGGAGGGCTGTACCTGCCATTGGAGGTGCCTCCAAACCGCTGTCACTGTTCCCCGCTGGTGCTGGCCTACGACCAAGCCCACTTCTCTGCCCTGGTGTCCATGGAGCAGAGAGACCAACAGAGAGAGCAAGGTAGACACACAGCAGACTGAATCAAACAATCACATAACATGATGATACAGCCGGGGTTAAGTAACTGTCTAATTTATATAAAATCCAATGTAGGCTGTAAAGGTTTTGCTGTTAATTCCAGTCAGATGCTTTAGGAGAGGAATGCTAAGTAGATTAAATAGTTTTACAGGCAATAATTTAGTACCCAAAACTTATTTAAAATCTGTTTTAGATAGACAGATATTGAAGTAAATACAAGCCACTTAGTCAACTCTTAGACAACAAAATGAAGCATCTGGAGAAATAGCATAAAAACAGTATCCGTATTGATATTGGATATTTAAAGGTGTAATAGGTGATTGTCTTCAGTAACATTTTTTGTTATGCTGGTTGAAAGTCTCTTCACATCCCAATAGCAATCATTAAGTTAAGGAGGTCTGAATTTATTTAGCTGTATTTATACATTCTGTGAAAGGCGTAGGACCAAGAAATGTTTGTCCAAACAAAACGCTCGGTCCGAGCGTTTTAATTGGCTTTCCTACCTGCCTGTCAAGATATGTATTAGCATACCTCTGTGCACCCGGTTCGCGCAGACAGATACATCTCGCACTTTAACGCACACTGTGCAGACGAGCGAGAATGGCAGACAAACATCAACAACCCGATCTTCCTTCCTGGTATTGTAGTACTTTTACTAACTGTATAATAAATTTTTCACAGTTATGACACATGATGTAACCCAACGCGGTTCCCAGTTACAGTCCTCGCTCCTCCCCGCTCTGCATATTTTGCATGTCTGGCTTAGTTAACACACCCAATTCAGATAACCAGCTCGTAGAAGTGACCTACGTGCATGAACACTGTTCGATTGCAGTGCTCCCCTACCGCACAGGGGGCGTGCAAAGGGAATTGGGAACCGCTGTAGCCTATGGTTGTAATGTTGTCTCTGGTATTTCTGGTTGCTGTGATCAGTATGGTGCTTCATGGGGCGGCCTTTGTACAGGGATTGCAGGAGGTGGGACGTTCCGTGGTTTCCAGTGCATATCAGCTAAGTTAGCAATTTTCCTAATCTCCTACTGTACCTTGAATGCTGCAGTCCGTACGTTTTGCCTCTGTTTGAATCTATCTCTGTTTGAAAACCTGCAATTGCTGCTGTTTGTGGAATTATCTAGCTTGTGTGCGTTGTGCACCAGCACGGCTCCAGTGCGGATGAATCTAACGTTCTGAAGAGTATGTGTGGCAGTCAATCACCGCACCGGTGTGGCCTATCATGAAGGTTATTATGTGATATAGGGAGGCTAGTCACAGTGGATTTCCATGACATGCGGAGTTCCACAAGGCTCAATTCTTGCACCGCTCTTGCTCCCACTAAGTCAAATAATGAGAAAGAACCAAATTGCCTATCACAGCTATGCTAATGATACCCAGATTTACCTAGCCTTATCTCCAAATGACTACAGCCCCATTGACTCCCTCTGCCAATGCATTGATGAAATTAACAGTTGGATGTGCCAGAACTTTCTTCAGTTAAACAAGGAAAAAACTGAATTTGCATTTGGAAACAAAGATGAAGTTCCCATGGTGAATGCATACCTTGACTCTAGGGTCTAACAACTAAAAATCAAGTCAGGATTCTTGGTGTGATTCTGGAGACAGACCTTGGTTTCAGTAGTCATGTCAAAGCTGTAATTAAATCAGCATACTATCATCTCAAAATTGCAATAATTAGATGTTTTGTTTCTAGTCAAGACTTGGAGAAACTTGTTCAAGCCTTTATCACCAGCAGGGTGGACTATTGTAATGGTCTCCTCACCGGCCTTCCCAAGAAGACGTTAGACAGTTGCAGCTCATCCAGAACGCTGCTGCCATAATTCTGACTAGAACCAGAAAATCTGAACATATCACACCAATCCTCAGGTCCTTACACTGGCTTCCAATTATATTTAGGATTGATTTTAAAGTAATTTTACACGTTTATAAATCCCTCAATGGCCTAGGACCTAAATACATATCAGATATGTTCACTGAATGTAAACCTAACAGACCACTCAGATCATTTAGGATCGAGTCAGTTAGAAATACCATGGGTTCACACAAAACAAGGGGAGTCCGCTTTTAGTTATTATGCCACCCGCAGTTGGAACCAGCTTCCAGAAGAGATCAGATGTGTTAAAACATTAGTCACATTTAAATGCAGACTCAAAACTCATCTGTTTAGTTGTGCATTCATTGAATGAGCACTGTGCGATTTCCGAACTGATTGCACTATATTATATATATAATCGTCTTCTTAAATTCATTTTAAAACCTCTTAAATCAATTTTTTTTTTAAAAATAATTTTCAAAGTTTTAAAATTCCTTTTTTTATTGTTGTGATTATTTTTTTTTAATTGTTTTCTTTTCCTTTATGTAAAGCACTTTGAATTACCAATGTGTATGAAATGTGCTATACAAATACATTGCCTTGTCTTGCCTTACTGTACTTCGCAATCACAGATTCTAGCCTACGTTTTGGAATATATAACCCAAATAAGAATTTTCACCGTATATTGTCATCTGAACAAGTAAGTAACAAGTCTGCCACGTTTGTTCTGACCAACTGAGGAAAAAAGCATTACAATAAATCGCGCTATATGGTGATTAAATCTAACGATCACTTAGCTCATATGACATCAAACCGTGCAAATTATTATTATTGTTATACTTTATTCTCAAATTAGTATTGGAACACATCACATGCCTATAGTGTGTTTTAGCGTGTAGATTTTCAATTTCTGTACGTCTCATCTAATGGGTCATACCATTTGAAGTTCTATTAAGAAAATTCTTTAACCCAAAAAGCTAATTATGCTCCCTTCAAACTGGATTTCTTTAAAATACAAATCTTTTTTAATCCCAGGCTATCTGTAATCATAAGCACATTTATAACTGGAATATAACTTAATTTCATTCACATGTGTTTCATAAAAACATAATCCTTTATGGATTACAATCCGCCACCAAATGATACATTTAATTATTCTAGCTACTGTGAGAAAAGGCTATAAACAATCCGCCACCTGCAGTATCCTCACACAGGCGATAGCCTAGCCGGGACAACTTCTTTGTTTACAGAAGTGACGTAATGGCGCAGTGCCATGCTCGAATTTCCCATGAATACCTGCCTGTACCACTCAAATTAGAAAACATTATTATAATATAACCGTTGTGAATCGGGCTAAAGTGAGGCGATAGTTTTGAACACTGGTTGGTTATGTATTGATTTCGGATCATTTTTAACCAAACAAAGTTACGGACTGCAGCTTTAATTTAATTCACATATTTTTACATTTAGATTACCTTTGCCATCATACAACACTCAATTAAATTTAATCATCAAAACATGAATAATAACACTGTTAAATATAATCTTTAAAAAAATATCCAGTTTTAAAAATGCACTTTATAATGTTGTGATGTGGTGCCTAAATGCAGTTTTTTAGCATTTAATTAATTTTAGTTTTTTTTAATATGTTTTATACAAAATAGTATAGAAATCCTCCATTTATTGAGGAAAATAAAGAAAATAATTATCTATTTATTTTTAATGCGTGACTAATATAAATTTTATTTTTCTTGTTTAATTCACTTGATGGGGAGATTTTTGTATTTATATTTATTTATGTTTTTATTTATTTTTTGTGTGTACAGATGGAATACCTCCATTTTATATGGAATTTATCTATAGCTTATCTATAGAGGAAATTGGTGGCTTATCAACCTTTTTATAAATGTGTCCTACTGCTATCATTAACAATTCATTTTATATATTATATTATATTATAACAAATTGAATTTTTTTTTTTACATAATCTAATGTTGAAATTCCCATGTAGTATTACTTCAGGTTCATTGATCACTCTTGAACTTCAGGTAGTCCATGCATATTGAAAATTGGCATACTCTGCACATTTTGTATACTGCATACTTTAGAATTAGTATGAAAAGCATATTAGTATCCAATTCTGAATACGTGTATAACCCTGAAGTGTAATTATTTTGTTTGCTGGTTCATTCATTCCATTATCTAGATTTTTTTGCAAAAATGGACTTCTAATGCTAAATGAATAATGCAGACCTGAAATCTAATTACCTTTGATCAATTATTAAAAGCACATGTGTTAGACTCCAGTCGATTAGAGATTGAGAGAGAGGGAAAAAATAAGGAATTATACGGTTTAATATACTGTTTGAGACTCTCCCAGAGAGTCTGGCTCCCAGTTAAGGGCATTATTAGCTGTCTGTCTGAATTAGAGCCTCTGTTCTAGACCATTATGGTCTATCTTGCGATCTGTACAGTAGAGTGTAATGTGCACTATAATGTGCCCCACCCCCTCAGAAGTCTGTTGGTTCACTGCAGTGGTGCCAGTTTGAGCGTGAGGTAAAACAACACACAACAGGCTGATGTTGTCTAGGGCTGAATGGGAATGCAGGCAGAGATCCACGCATGCTTATCTCTCTCTCTCTCTCCAACCCCTGTTTCACTGACACACTGAAGCTGTCAGTACAGTACAAGCTGTTCTCTTCACATATACACACACACACACTGCAGTGTTTGCAAGGATGAGCAAAACCTTGCCTGTGGCATGAGACCTTTGGACACCATCAAAAATCTAATGGGACATCGGGGCTAGTTGTCACATGGGCTATATTTCTTTAACTGTCAAGTCCAAAATCTAATTACACAAATGTGTTCAAAAACGCTTTAAATCAGAATAAATTTTATTTTTTGTCAGGTTAAGTTTTCACATGTTTTAGGTCTTGTGAAAAAGAAAAAAGAAAAAGCTCTAAAACAAATTGTTTTTTTCTTTTACTTTGAATTTTGCCGTTTTTTTCATATTGGGTTTTATATTTGTTATACCATTCAAAATTCATATAATAGTCTGTTTTTTGGAAGGTTCCATTATGACAACTTGCCCCATATATTGTGAAAACATGCCCTGTAATAACGGTAAAAAAATTAAAAAAAATTATAGTCAAAACAGAAATGAACCAACCCTGAGAAATGTTCGTTAGAAAAAAGTAAAAAGTCTGACAACTAGCCCAAGTCACATGTTAGTTTGACAATAAATAACTCTCTAAAGAGCGTATTTGATGCACCATATTTTGTGCCATAAAATTGAATATAGACAGCATTGTCTGTAGTTTATGTAAATAACATGTCTGGGTGACATAGAGAACCATTGGTTGAGTGTTTATCCCGCTAGATGGCGCGCTGTCCTTCTGTTAACCGCAGGAAACCTCCTCGCATACCCTCACGTACTCATTGACCCCAAAAGCATGTGGTCGGTTTGAAGCAGCGGATTGTTGACAGATAAGAGGCCTTCACTGTAGTTATATTTCTCCAGGATATGAATAACTGAATACTCGGAAAATAAAAGAAAAACACCTTGCACACTCCCGTCTGGAATACCTCCACCTTTCTGTGAAGTGTGTAATTTATCCACAGGAAACTGGGGGATTACCTTTTTTAGAATGTGTCATTAAGATATTTACTTTATTTGAGAGTAGATGTGATCTTTATACCTTTTAAACTAAACACAATTGACTGACTAACCAAGTAGGTTCATAAGACCTGAGGCAGTTTTGACAGGTTAGAAACTTTCCTTATGAATGACCTAATAACAAATTTATTTATAAAAGTTATGTTGTATGGTGAAATGAAACAATCATCATTCCACAAGTATGAAAAATCACACGCAAGTTGTATAGGTCTCATCCATACAAACTGACAACGTACTCTACACATACTATTTTTTTTTCTTAAACAGAAAGAAAAATCATTAAAGGAAAATGACTAGATTGATCACAATTCGTTTTTTTTAAAACGATCAGCAACTTTAAACGTCCTATGTATTTAATGACCCAAAATCTGGAAAATACATCTAGTTGGGAATCACTGCTCATGCTATGCAGTGAGGTGAAGGAACACTTGCCTTGGTTTCCTCTGAGCTGAATGAGGTCATCTGTTGCCATGTGTCTGGAGACGGTTAGTGCCATGAGGCCCCATATACACATTTACCACTCCTTTACACAAATGCACACATTCACACAATAAGGCATCTCCCTCTGACTCATTTCCCCTAAATCTTTTCTTACCCGCTTTCTCTCTCTCTCTCTCCATCCCTAAAGAACCGCTTGGCCTCTGCCATTTAGGGCAGATCAGTCCAAGCCAACCACTGCATGTGGTTTAGGCCCTAATCTGCTCCTCCTAAACCCCTACCTCCCTTCTTCCACTTCCCGACGGAGAGTCTGTCTCTGTGTGGCTGTCTTGGTGGGTGATACCCCCTCCCCCCCGGATCTTCCGCTCGGGTCTGCCAGGGAGTGCCCGTCTGCCCAGCGTGTGTGTTCAGGTGCCAGCGGTTTCCCGAGAAACCTGAGAACCGTGTGTGTGTGTTTGTGTGTGTGTGTGTGTGTGTGTGTGTGTGTGTGGTGTGAGAGAGAGTTAGAGAGAGAGAGTTGTGTCAAAAGACCCGTGAAATTTTTCACTTGTGGCTTTCGATGTATGCTAGCTTTGAAGCTAACATCTATATATTGGTGTACTTCTAAACGTTACTAAAATAATTTGATTTTAGCATATTTGCACATTGAAATTTTAGTCTTTCTCATCTACAAAAGCAGAGCAAAAATATTGATGACTCATCCACCAAATTATCATAACATCTCTATCATCTTTTGTAAGTTATAACAACAATGCCACCTCAGTAAATTAGTAAACATGAAAGATGTAAACGGCATCTCTCATTCACACTCTTCCTGCTGGTTGGTTCTACGCATTGGATTGTGGGAAATAGTGCTTCAGCGAGTGTACATCGGTTGTACACTCGAAATCAAAGTGCATTGTGGGTATACAGTAATGAATAAATGTAGGGAATTAAGTATTTTTTTCATACGTAAGGAATGAAGTAATTCACTCAGAATTCAGACAGCACTACAAAATGGCCGACACACGATATAGTGCACTACATAGGGGACAGGGAGCGGTTCCGGACACAGCTCTATTAAGCTAATTGTATTTGCTATAACTCTACAGCTCACAGAAACATTTTTGCCTTTTTTGTAATTAAAATGTTGTTTAGTCCCTTTATTAAGCTGTTTTCATGAAATCATCAGTTGGTCGATATAAAGACAGCAAAACGTTTCCCTGTTCCTTAAGATTAGTCGTTAGCTGAAAATATTTGTCAAGGAGAACAAGATGTGGTCAAATATCTTTCATCAACTTTTCTCTTTTTCCACTTGTCATATTTTTTTAACCACAGGGTAATTGGTCATATGTCACTGATTTTAATCTCTTTTGGTGATTTAGGGCCCTTTTGAAGTATTTTTCCCCTGAGATTTTCCTGTCCGTGGCAGACATACTGAATGGTTTCCCTGTGACGTGCCATGCTAGCACTTCTTTAATGCACCTTCATTTTTTTGTGGTTACACTTTATATGACACCAGTCAACCAATAGGAAATGTGCGTTGCTATTTTAAGACATGCCTGTCCAGGTTTATGAAGACCTCTATTTTCTTTGGCATTCGGCAGGCAGCTTTTAAAGTTTCATCTTGAAAGAATAAAAAACCTTCTTGTGCCATGACCAACTCATGCCAAGCTTGGGTAAAAACATCCAGATTCATCCAGACACATCGCAATCAGTGTTAAGCATCAGGAGGCCTAAGGATATTTCCATATACAGATTGCGTGTTTTATGTGGCTCTGGAAAATATGTAGGCAATCACATTCCAACGCATTTTTCGGAGATTCACGATGAAGCTTTGTTTAGCCTTTGTGATTATTGTTACGGTGGCTGTAAAATACACAACTGTGAACAAAAACCCCTGAATTCACACCTCATCAAGCACAAGCACGGTTTGCGTGACTAAAGCGGACTAATTGTTTTCCTCAGTGGGCGCAACTGCAGTGATTGATATCACCCACCAGAGGGGGAGAGTCAAGAAAACCACAACGATCTCGGGAAATAATGCTTTGGGAGTCACTCTCAAAAGGATTATATCACACATGCCTCACATGACAGATATTCCCGCTCATTGCCTAACTTTACTGAGGCGGTGCTATGTCATGAAGCCAGGCCCACTCGGCATACATCAACCTCCCCCTCGTGCCAACGGAATAAACTCTGCATGTAATGTGCTTGTAATGTAGCATGTCAGACTCCATGAGCAATGTTGTCTGTCAACAACTTCTGTTTGTATTATCACCGCAGACCTCAGCGAAAGACCTTATTTGCAGTCTCGTCATCTCATGATTACCCATTACTCGTCCATTATCACTCGCTTGTTTATCCAGTCAAAGTATTTTGGTTATAACAACAGACAGCAATGTAGGGGTACTGAATACCAACAGATACTTGAGGAATCAACGCCCCTCGTTCCTTCAGAGAGAGTGGCCTTGACGTCACAGTTTTGAACATATGCGGTTGAGGCGGGTCAATCAAGGACAGGTCTACACGACTGCCAGAAGGGATACAAAATAGAACTGGCAGTGGCGGTGTTTGGACCTGGAACCGGCCCAAATGGTAAAATCAGTGCGAGCTGAAGCGTGTGAGTGTGTATGCCGGACCAGAGAAGGGAGGACAGCTGCAGTGTAGGAGTCGGGACACAACCCCACATAGCTCCAGTGTTCACCGTCTGACCCCGCTCTGGTGGGAAACTGTATCTGTGTGTGCGATGGGGAACACAATGGGGTACTTGTTGGTTAGGTCTATGTATGAATGCATGCCCACGTGTACGATTTTGTGTGTTATTCTGAACAGTGTGTGCTCTGCTTTGGGAATCCCACCTACATTTCTTTCAGTTTGGACTTTGGATGCTCTTTCTTTTCCTGGTGTGACTCCCCTAGAATTTGACCCACAAAATGCTGGAAGAAACCTCATAGCCTCAAATGCGCCAGAAGTTTATGTGTTTCAATAACAGTGAAAAGAATGTCATGGTTGGGGTAAATGATTTTGGCAACTTAGATGTTTTTTTGGATCAACATCTTTTGTTGGTCTTGGAACAACATTCCTTTTAAAGAAACATAGTTGTATATGAGATTTGAGATTGCGAAGCAATGATATATTCTTCTTTTAGTCAGTGTTATCTTGGCTTTATCTCCAAAAATGTTTCTTTAATTGCCAAATTCCTGTTGTAGAACTACACTACCCATAATCGTGAGGAGAGACTTTGATCCTCCAATCAGCAAGGAGCACATCATAACAGCTTAGCAGCGACCTCTCACGCAATGGAGTATTGTAAATTACATAATTTAAAAGTCAGAATCACTCCATAGTTCCAAGTCAAGACCACCTTGTCCAGACGATTTCGCATGATTGTTTTGGTGCGATTGGCATGTTCATATATGCCTAAACCAATCAAACTAAGAAAGAAAATTTGCCAGGTTCCAAAACATATGCGCCAAATGAGCCAGGTGTGAAAACAGCATTAGTACCAAGCCTAAATTTGTCTTATGTAGCCATCTGTTTGCTTTAATATGATTTGAAAGTGGTTACAACCTGGTTTTCAGTAAATGCGTTCTGCTTATGAAGATTACAGCTAAATCTTTCGTTTTGCCTTTTTGTACCTCTTTTTTTTTATTTTCTTCAAATCAAAGTTTGCAATGTGATGATTCATCTCTGTCCTCTTTGGTTTGACTCACCAAACTCCATTGGAGGAAGTGAATACAAAAAGTGGCCATTGACAATTGTGTTCTTTTGTCATCCTCCCCAAACCTTCACAAAACAGTACTATGATACAGTAATGATATGAGATTGTAATTCCATGGTGGATAATAATTCCTTTTGTTTTTTGAGAAAACTTACAGAAAGTGAATGAAAGGTACATATTCAAGACAAAATGTGCTTGAAGTGAGTAAAAGTTGGAAATTCTTAGAGGGTGGACTGAGATTTTGGATTGTATGAATGTTCAGTAGACCAGCTGGACATTTTTGGCGCTTCTTGTTGCCAGGATTGTGAATTAAAAGACGTGGGTGGGAGGCAAAGTCGTGTGTTGATTGAAAATTCAACAGGGAGGAAGTGTGCTTCAAGCATGCTCATGTCTTACTGTAGAAAATGGCTAGATGGTACACTTCTCTACAAACTAGGGTTGCATAATTTAAAAAAAAGTGATTATTTTGTCATATTGTGATTTGAACTGCTATTTTTTAATAATAGGTTTTAAAATGTTCCTCAATCCATATATCTGGTGTAATCTCCTTTTTTTGTGATTGTGTCATATTAGAAGATTTGTATAATAACTTGCATCTGTTAAAAATGTGTATCTTGAACATAAATTTTGAATGTAAATTTTGTGGTATAATAATCTTTCACATCCATATCACGATTGGATTTTTTTCTACTTTTTATCAGCCCTACTACAAACACTTTCTCCTTGACCTTTTCTTTCTTTCACACACACATTTATTCATTACTGTGACTCGATGTCTCTCACTCCTACTCTGCATAGTGTCATTTAAATGAGTCATCGAAAAGCAGTATGTTCATCATTGGTACACCGTGAGTTCTACCCAGCAGTCACCTGGCAAATGGGAGGCCGTTCATGAGGAGAGGAGACAGTTTGTTCTGTCAGTGTGTGTGTGTTTGTGAGTGTATGGTTCTGACAGAGGGTTGGAACGTCCTCTGTTCAAACATGCTGTATTTTCCAACAGTCACGAGAACTGAATCTCTCTCTTTATCTCTCTTCTTTCAACTCACTCTCTCTTTTCCCTTCCATTCTGTCTGGTGCCTGTGGTTTAAAAAGACTAGTCAGGTACAATGACAAATACAGTGACGGGAAAGGGGGAAAAAGGGAAGTAGTTAGAATGGATGGAAGGCTGTGATATTTTCTTTTTAGGAAACAGTGCCGCACCCAGGCCTGTTAACTTACGGTTAACATACCCTTTGATTAATGTTGAAATGTTTTTTCATGTCAAATGGGTGATGGAATCATGGAAATATGATTTTTGTTTCTCTTACATTTTTGCAGTTTTGTCATATATTGTAGTGAAGGAGTAAATGAAGATTCTTTCAAAGAAACAAACCACTGTAGCAGTTTTTTGGGGAAAAGTTTACCCTAAAAATTTAAAATCTGACATCATTCACTTTGTATGAAGAACAGTCCATAAATTTAGGCCATTATGCACTGATAAACTTCACCTGCTAAATCAGATATGATGACTATCTATCACAGATAAGTAACATCAAACATAATGACAGAACCTTAATTTTTTTGGGTGAACTATTCCTTTAAAAGTACAGTAGCTAAGCAGTGTAATCTAAACAAGTACACCTCTTCCCTAGTCCTAGTATCCAGTCAAAATCTAGGTCCACTGTTTGCTTTCTATCTGTTTGGAAACTGGTTGCAACCTTGTTTTGAATGTTACATCAAAATCTTTCGTCTCATCTTTTTGTCCTTCCCTTCCAGCCGTCATCCCACTGACCGACTCTGAGCACAAGCTGCTAGCGCTGCACTTTGCGGTGGACCCTGGGAGGGACTGGGAGTGGGGGAGGGATGACAACGACAATGCTAAGCTGGCAAAGTAAGACCCCTCTTTTTCTCTCTCATCCTCCATCCTCCATCCACCCCTACAGCAATCTTAGAGAAATTTAATAACTTAAGAGCAAGTTCTAGCCTAAATGAGGGGTAATTAAGACAAAGGTAAATTGAGGCCAAATGAAGGCCTCTATCTATATGTTATCTCTACCATATGAGGGATTAAGTTAGACTAAATCTGTCCAGAAGGTCCCAGCACATGGCACCAGGGCATATTATCCTCACAGAGGTTGATCGGCTCTTGATTGACACATCTTAAAGACTCATTCGGTCATTAAAGCCTGTATATGTTCCAGGCTTTTATCACTTGCATATTCTTGCATTTAGTCTTATGGTAAAATTACTTGTACAGGATGTTTTAAAATCTGAGTAACTTTGCAGAGGTCAGCCAATTAAAGCATATAAATAAATTGCGGCAGCACCGCCCCAGCCATGACTTACAGAAGGAAGAACAGAAACCAAAAAAAACATCTGTGCTGAAGTAACTGTAATCATTTGGCCCCCAGTCCATTGGCTCCATAATGGACTGATAAATACAAGCTGTCATTCCCTGGTGACTAGATTTATGCACTGATTGAGTTCCTAGATGCATGCCTCAAATGGTTTGTAATTTCTTCCATTCCCTCATTGGCACGTAAGAGATGACAAGAATATTCAATGACTCATTTGAGCTGATAAACCTTTTGAGCTACAAATTAGGTTTTAGAAGAGATGTGTGACTATGTTCTCCTCTCTCTCTAGTCTTATTCTATCACTGGAAGCTAAATTAAACCTTCTGCACAACTACATGAATGTAACATGGATTCGAATTCCTTCTGAAACAAGGGTAAGTGGTCGTCCATTTATTGGTTGACAGGGGTTGCAAACCCTGCTCCTGAAGGCTACCTTCTTGCAGACACAAGTTCCAACTCTGCTCCAACACACCTTGCTATGTTTTCAAGTAATCCTGAAAACCTTAAATAACTGGTTCAGGTATAATTGATTTAAGGATAGTAGCCCTCCAGGAACATGGTTGTTACCCCTTTTCTAAAATTTTTGACAGCAGTACTTGCTGCTAAATGTGACTACAGTTTTGAGTCCTAATGGCTGATCTATCTATTACAGGCTCCCTTGGCTCAGCCCGAGTCGCCCACTGCCTCTGCAGGTGAGGATGTACAGTCTCTGGCAGAATCCATGGACTCAGACCGGGAGTCTGTTTGCAGTAACTCCAACATCAATAACGGCAAGTCGAGTAAGGAGAAGGACAAGGACAAGCAGCGAAAGGACAAAGACAAAACAAGGGCAGACTCAGTGGCCAACAAACTGGGCAGCTTCAGCAAGACTCTGGGTATCAAACTTAAGAAGAATATGGGTGGCCTTGGAGGACTTGTTCATGGCAAGATCAGCAAGTCTACTTCAACAAATGGTCGAACGGTAGAGAACGGAGAGCAGAAATCCAAGAAGAAGGACTCGAAAACACGAAAAGGGAGCAAAGAGGAGTCAGGCCAGTCAGCCAGCACATCCTCCTCAGAAAAGGCAACCAGTCCCTCTCCTACAGACCATGCTTCTGGTAGCTCACCTGTTGAGAGACCGCCGGGATCAGGCAAAAACTCGGGTGATCGGACACTGGACAACTGGAAGTACAGCACAGATGTCAAACTCAGCCTCAACATACTTCGGGCAGCCATGCAGGGCGAGCGCAAATTCATCTTCGCTGGGTTGCTGCTCACCAGCCACCGACACCAGTTCCATGAAGAGATGATCAGCTTCTACCTAAGCAGTGCCCAAGAACGCTTCAGTGCTGAGCAGGAACAGAAGAGAAAGGCTGAGGCTGAGAAGAAGCCTCAGACCAATGGGGTGGCACTAAAGAAGCCTGAACAGGAGAGTGTTTTCCAAAGGGAGCGTTCAGATAGCTCTCCACCTGAGAGTTGCTCACCGGTGTTGCAACCTAGCCATAATCCTTCCCAGGCTGTGAAGATTCAAGAAAGGGGAAGCCCAAAGCTTGCTGCTTCCCCTATCCCAATACCCATCCCAGCTTCCATCCCAGGATCCTCCATGTCCCCTGTCCCTTTCTCCTCCCCAAGTAACGGTGCTAAGAGACCTGGACCAGTCCCTGTTTCAGCTCACTATAGCCATACACCACCTATCCAGAGGCACAGTGTCATCCATCTGAGGGATGTCAATGTGCAGTCATCCAGCTACAAAGATGAGTCTTACAAGCCAATGGTCGGCACTCTTAAAACTTGTGCTACCTACCCCCAGCAAAACCGCTCACTGTCCTCTCAGAGCTACAGCCCAGCCCGCATGTCTGGTATCCATACGATAAATGCCGTAGACACCCTCCCATACAACATGCCTGGGGAACATAAGTCCCACACTTATACCAACGGCTTCAACACTGGCGACATCCGGGACTGTCTGGAGTTTGCCGATGAGGACCCAGCACCCCATGCCTGGCTGGGGCAGGACAAAACCAAAGGGCAGAGTGATGTTTTCCCAATGTACTGTTTTCAGCAGAAACGTTGCAGGAGGGAGAACTGCACCTTCTATGGCCGACCCGAGACAGAGAACTTTTGCTCATGCTGTTATAGAGAGGAGCTGAAACGCAGGGAACGAGAGGTGAAAGTGCACCGACCTGGATAGCCCTGCAAATGCGCACACATATATAAACACCCCCAATGTGTGTGGAAAAGAACAGCAACACCACCACCTTTTTGCACTTTGCAAGCGATACAAAGAACTAGCATAACATTTTCCTACTATATTTAAGATCGGCCTCCTTGTATTCTTGTTACTTTACTCTCATTAGCAAACAAACACTGCTTTACAATGACAGGAAGTGCAACCAGAATCAGTTTACAGCTTTGGCCAGAGATTGTGTTATTGTTTGTCCTATGTCCGATTTAATTCAATCTTTTACTTGTTCTAGAGTAAAAGCTCTCGTCTGTGCATTTTGCTCAGTCTGTATTGTAAAACTCCTTGTACCTGCAGAAAGAGATGTAAAAGCATATGTCACTCTCTAATGGAGCTTCCCAAATCATGGAAGTGAAAACTCTGTTTAGAGATCATTATTATGCAATACTTCACAGCATAGCTCTTTGGAATCTTAATATTAAATAACATTGATTTGCTGTGCATTGCAAATAATTACAAAGGGAGGGAGATGCACTGTTCAGCACTCTGACTTTTTTTGAAAGCAATAAGTTTGGTAACAACTGTCACCCCTCCCCCTTTTATCTATGCATTCATGACGTCAGCCATATTCTACTTTTCCCCATATGATTCTACGGGATATAGATAAGATTATAATAGGTCTGCTGTACAGGGATTATTATCGGGGAAATATTTAATATGTGGCATATCAGAGTGTGCTTTTGGATTGATCTTGTGGTGTATATAGTCAATAGAATACTATTATATTATACATACATATCCACACAACACGCTGCAGTATATTGTAACATAAAGCCTCTACATAGGAGGGTTTGCATTCCATCATGATATCAAATGAAACCTCACTATTGTGTGCTACTTGAACTTGACATCCGACACAGTAAGCATTTGACTTCCATTCATTGCTTTCTGTATTTGCAATATAACATAGTCATGCTAGCGAATGCTAAATTACAAGAACCACCTTACCTGAGGATATATATGAAATGCAAACCCTTATATGCTTCAGCAGTGGACTAAAGGTGGAAAGCTTATGAAACGGTGTATTTGTCAACTGTTTTATACCTTCACTGATGGCACAGCTTGGCTACAAGCAATTGGCAACTGCTCATCAACATTCCGTAGCACTCATGTTAACACTGCCATGCTAGCCTCTCATGTGCCAAAATGGTCCTTCACCTCCATTTCATTTGTCCTCAGGAATATAAGTCTTAACCACACAATTGTGATTATAATATACATCTAAATCTATAAATGTAAAATTGGATATTTAAAGGTACAAATCTACCTCTTGAAAGCATTTTAGGTTTTTGACTCTCATAGATTACATAGCAGTGTAAAATGTCCAAACTAGGTGCAATGTGGAATGTTCGTAGCTGAAATTTTCATGTGTACATTGAAAACGAAAATTTGGTGACAACAAATTCACAGCCAATCAGATCAGAATATGTTTTATGTTAAATAGACCTATGAGATTGCACTGTGGGTGAAGCAACCCAGTGAAACCAAGTGATAGACAAAATTTTCATGTGTTGCTTGACATGGTCATATTTAGTTTGGACAAAATCTCTGATTAATTTATTCTTTGTCAGATTGTATCACGACTGGTTAGGACATGTTCTCCAGACCAAATTTCTAAATGTAAAATGACATTAAGCCGATATTGATCACAGCAGTGCAAAAACCATCACAGTCAACATGCTAAGCTACTGACTGGCTAACAAACATACATGCTCGAAGTGCTAGTTCTCATTGTGTGCTAGAAAATCAGGATGTTACAGATAACTGCGCCAATCAAGTCAACTAGCATGACTAGCATGTTAGCCACTTTGTATGCCTCTGCTAAGCAAAGGCCCAACTAAGTGCTTTTCTACTTCATAGACAAGATTTCCATAACAGCAGCACTTGTTGTGTTTTGTTGTGTGGTGGTGTCCAGGTAACCAACTTCGTGTCTCTGTAAGTGTTTTGTCTTTCCTGGCCAAGGAGGTCCACTGCTTCGTTCTCTTCCCACGTTTCTACACCTCCACAATCATGTGTGTCTTTCGCTTCCCATCTTCTTGCTTTTCCTCTCCCTCCTTTATATTCGACAAGCTCATGGACTCTCACCGTCTTAGAATTGTAAAATATGATTTTGTATTCATTTGAGAGTTTTACACTACTTTAAATTATTAATTTGCACATTAGGTACCAATGTAAATAGCAGAAGAAAAAGAGACAAAATAAGATTAGTTTATTGTTAAATACGGTGTCTGTGTGGTTCTTTTAATTGTTCCTGTGGAAGAAAGGTGTGTGCCTGTGTGCTAGCATACTTGCGTGTCTGCGTGTGTGTTTTTCCTCAACGTTCTGTAATTTGAGCAGCGCCCTCGGCTGCTGTTTCAGTCTACAGTATACAACTGACTTCTCATATGATTGAGTCCGCAAAACTGGAATAGAATCTAGTATAAAACTGCACGTCTAGCGGTGTCCGGCTTTTATATCCCTGCAGTAGTTGCTGTCAGTGGTGGACCATGGCATTAGCATGAAACACAGCACCAAACAGCTGCCAGAAAAGTCTCGCCCTGACAATGAACTCTCATTGTTGCATGTTCACTTAAGGCGGACAGTCTTCGCATACTATATACAAAAGATTTTAGAGGCCAGAAACTTAAAACGCAAATCAGGTCACTTTAAAGAACGGGAGGTAAATAACTCTTATGATTTGTGTCACCCTTAAAATTTTAGTCATGCATATTTTAAGCCCCTCTCCCTTTGAGACTGCGAAATATCTTGAATTGCAAAACACGACAGTGGCTTATCTGTTATGGACAAAAGTCATTTGCATCATGTGTGAGATGTTTTTTTACGACTGTCGTGAAACAGGATACTGTTTTTGCCAAACGATCACAGACACACCCACACATTTTACTGAGGGCACATGGTATGGAAGATATAATTCTGCTGATGCAGAAACTAGGGCACTTTCCCAAGAATTGAACCATGTTCCAGCTGTCATAAAGATGTAAAATGACTTAGCAACCTGTTCACCATAGTTTTATCAGTGGATTTCAAAGAGACTGGGGTAGGTGGGGCTTCTTAACAGTATTAAGTAGTATACTTATTTAAATGTAGTAAAAATAGTGATCTAATTTATGATTTATTTAGGCATGGTGGTCTTAGGGTGGCCAGGCATATGGAAGTCTCAACAGTGTGATTCTGTGCCCTTATTTTACCTTATAATCATACAGAAGCACTAATATACAACACCAACACGGACTGCTATCATACACCCTAAAGCCGCATTTACACTATCTCCAAAATTCACTTATGATTGTCTCATTTCACCCCTAATTGCACAGAAGTTTGGATTAGAATCACAGCTGGTCTGGTGGCCTTATATGGTCTAGCCACAAAAAGTAACATTTCAACGCATCCAAAGTCTAAAGCAGATCTGAAATGCACACTTATGCATATGATCGAAACTCCACGTACTTCCATTGTGAATGGAAAACTTCTGGTCTGTCATTTGTTGGAGATGAAAACTTGAAAACTTAACCTTTTGATTTTTTGTTCAGTGATTTTAATGTTTGCCTTTCATGACAATCATGACAATTCATGGGATTGCTGTCAGAATTCACCAAGTCATATAATAGTGTAGCACTGCTTCTGTTTGATTATCATTTGTTGGAACTTGTACCGTATTTGTACATAAAAAACATGCATGCAAACATTTTATTTGAGAGGTATTTGAGCTCATATTCAAATCTCTGATGTTTGATTGAAGGCGCTTGATTGGAAACTTGGCAAATCCAAGCATAATGTAAGATTTTATCTCTTCTGAAACTCGCAAAGACATGTGTGTGAAATTACTTAGATCTTTTTCTCTGGAGAAACATCTGAGCCCTTTTCTAGTACTATGTTCTGAACATGAAAACCAAAATACTACTGACATACGTGTAGGGCGCTGACCTCTCAAGGGGTAAGTAGAAGGGGAAAGATGTTTTTCTTTTCAAGAAGGCACGTGAACTCATCTCCGTTCAAAGCAGCACGCACGGAGATGCAAAGACACACTGCCATCTATCAATCAGCAGAACGGCCCCTGTACAGCTCTCCCATGACCTAGTTTGCGTTTGTGCACAGCTCTCTTCAAAACATCACCCTGCCCACATTTTTTTTCTCAGAAGTCTCTCATCAATAATCCGACTTTCTGTTTGGCGGCTTACAGTTTCTCAAAAGAATGCGAAAAATGTGAGAAGAAAAATAAAACGGGAGAGAGAGACAGTATAAGGTCACGCAGTTCTTTGCTGCATGATATTTGTGATCCATGTCTTTCCTGCATTGGTGGAGAGGAAGAAGGAGAAACTGTACTGTGCTCAGCTGGGGCATGGCATGCTGTCATGTGTTTCTAGGACTAGAGGTCTTGTGACATTGCAGCCAATTCTTTATTGTGCCTTACAGTACATAACAGCACAAGACAGTGATAGTGTACCATTGTATGCAGTCCACACGTACAGTCTTGACTCTACCGACTGTTGATACCACAAACAAATTTCACGCTATTAAAGCATTACGCCATTCTTTACCATGGGTTCTCAGGCATTATGTGAAGCAGAGTATAATATGCTTGCCTGTGGTAATTTCATGTAACATGCAGCCTTGAATAGCTTGCTTTTAAGAAATACTAATAATCAATAAAAACAACAGGTATATAATGTCTAACAAAATGTCCTAAACAGGTGTTAAAATGACAGTGGGCCATGTTTCCAGGCTTTTCTATGTAAATCTGTATTTTGTCCTAAGCATTTTCACTAGCATTTTTTTTTGTTTGTTTTGGTTGAATATTTACAGCAAGGGATCATGGTTTAATATGTTAGCATAGCTTATCTATTCCATGTAAACCTGTATTTTTTTTTTATTTTTTTTTTTAGTTCTAACCATTTTCACAAGCATTTTCTTGACATTTTTTGTTTCTGTTGGCTGTTTACAGCAAGGGGTCATGGTTTACCATGTTAGCATAGCTACATTAGTCCAGTTAGTGTACTAAAAGCTAAAATATCTATTCCATGTAAACCTGTTTTTTTAAAGTCCTAACCATTTTCCCAAGCATTTTCTTGACATTTTTTGTTTCTGTAGGCTGTTTACAGCAAGGGACCAAGGTTTATCAGGTTAGCATAGCTACATTAGCCCAGTTAACATGCTAAAATGTAAAGTATCTCTTCCATGCAAACCTGCATTTTTGTTCTAACCATGTTCCCAAGCAATTTCTTGTTGTTGTTTTTTTCCTTTTCTTGTAGTACAAGGGTTAGCAAGTCGACATGACCCCATTAGCCCTGTTAGATGATGCCATAGCATTTTTATAAGTATCTTTCGTTATCCTTTTCACGTCCTATTTTGCACACTAGTTGTCTGTGTAGCCAATCAAACACAAAATGTTAGAAAGAGTGAAGGAGAACATCACTCTTTGTCTTTGTACAGTGAACCAGCCCACTCTGTGGAGGCGATGTACTGTATTTGAGCAAAGAAAGGAAACAACCAAAATACTCACTGGTGGGAGGGTCCTTTTTCTGAAAGAGACAGTGAGACACTGCAAAGAAAGAGAACAAGAACTGTCTTTTCTTTTTTGTGTGTCTGCCAGATTTATGGTTGCAATTGAAACCATCAACAGCTTTGCTCTTTTGGCAGAGACCGGAGGAGCCCCAAGATGGAGACACACCCTGTGATCTGTGTTGCCACTTGTATGGAAGCAATTTTCCAACAAAAGCCCTTATCAGAAACGCTAATTATCATCTTTACTTTCATGTTGGTAACAGCGGTGTCTGTTTTGGCTCTGACATAATGAGACCAAAAAGAGGAAATGAAGCTTCTAATAAATATGCATGCTTATTTTCTGCCAAGATCGTTGAGCATTTAAATTAAAACAAGAGGACTGACTGTAACAGCATGGAAAATGGATCACTGCTGTTTTATCAATGCTTTTTGAGATGCTTTAGATCTTCAACAAAGCTGCAGTTTTAATAGACAAAATATTCAAATCAGTCAAGGCCATTTTAAATAGACCAAAGACTAGTACTACTAGACAAAAGATGAAAGATTTAAACAGAGAAATTTACTTGAGACTTTTTTGCTCGGAAATGGTAAATCCTTACCAAAATGGTACCATTTTAGCAATAGGTAGTTGAGCTTTTTGAGTTTGTACAACAATCGTAGAAGGACAGCGTGCGTCAGGTTTTGTCCGCCTTGCTAACTTCCAGTAGGCAATGAATTTTAAGGCAATGAAAAATAATTTACAGCACCTTAAATGAAAGAACTTTGCATCGAAGTCTGCTTTGATCCAGAAGTTTGAAGTGTTATTTGGTTTCAGGAACTTTGTGCTCCCTTAAACCTGTTCAGTCGGCTTATATACGGTACACGGGCCTGTTCAGATTATAGATGCTAGTTGAGGTGTGTCTGTGATCTATGTGTCCCCAGAGAAAGATGTTCACTGCTCACTGTTTCTCATCCAAGAAGGCTTAAGCTCAGCCCTACAAAGAGACAAAACGCTTTCTGTTGATAGAATGATAATGGTTCCTTTTGGTCAATTTGGTTGGAACAAGAAAAAATAATTCAGGATATATTCTATGAAAAGAAGTCTTATCTTACACAATTTTCATTCTCCAGGCATTTATTTATTTATTTATTTACTTAACGGTTACACTTTATTTTAAGGTGTCCTTGTTACTGTTTAATAATCCATTTAAGTACTGAGTAATATTAATTAGCTACCTTACTATATGGTTAAGATTAGGGTTTGGTTTAGGGTTACTTGCATGTAATTAGGCATAAAGTCTAATCCACCAGTGTTATTTTAATATTGATTATATACTGTTGTACTATTTATTAATATTATAAATTAGCTTGTATTTTTGTATTCCATCTTTATTTTAATAATTTCATTAATATTTGTATGTGCTTTTGTGATTTTTTTTATATATTTCTAATTAGCTTCATTTAGCTATCATTTATTTTTATTTAAGTTTTAATTCCACTTAGTAAGGACTTTAACGTGGTAAGGTTATATATATTGTATATTATATATATAGCTTTATTTCAATTATCATACCACACAGTAATGTTAATTATAAACTGATGATTTTTTTTCATGGGCTGACTGTTTGTTTTTGTTTTTTTAAGTTTTCCAATTCTCAGAGCACAACTGTTATTCTCCTTTATTTCGTGTTATAAATAGAAATATTTAGTACTTAACTGCATCTGGATGTAGTCGAAAAAGGTTTGGCATTTTGGTTGGTTGATTTTGTGTCGCAGAACAACTATATCATCATAAAAAAGAATTTCCTGCTTAAAGAATAGTTCACCCAAAAATGAAAATGGGCTCATCCTCCAGCCATCCAAAATGTAAATGAGTTTGTTTATTCATTGCAACAGATTTGGAGAAATTTAGCATTACATCACTTGCTCACCAATAGATCATCTGCACATTCTGCAGTGAATGGGTGCCGTCAGAATGAGAGTCCAAACAAATGATAAAAACATCAAAATAATCCACAAGTAATCCACACAACTCCAGTCCCATTTACATGTGATGTAATGCTACATTTCTCCAAATCTGATGAAACAAACTCATCTACATATTGGATGGCCTGAGGGTGAGTGACCTTTAATAGGCTGAATTATCTAGAGTAAGCTAATTTGCTATGCAAATTTATGCCAGTCTTGCTTGCATTACATCGTTTTAGATTTCTTAAACCAGATAGGAAGGGGGTAAAAGTGGGTAAGAATGGGATCAGGATCAGACCCACATTAGCAGTATCGTTTCCTGGATGGGCATTGAGTTTGCGCCAGTGCCACCCGGTGCCGCCCCCTTGCCATGGTGGAGTACGTGAGGGACAGAGGCGATTCACATCACGACGGCACCCACAGAGACGCCCACTCACAGTCTGAGCTCGTGAAGCTCGAGTCCTGATCACCCAGCTCAACCACACGGCTTCACCCACTCTTATCTCACTGCCTCTCTCTGTCTCCCACACACCTTCTTTTCTTTTATATTTGCAGTTTATATGCCCCGTTTCTGTTTTAAACTCAGTAGCATTGATGGTCTAAAGCCGCTGTGCCACAAAACTGAATTAAATGTCTGTCAAATGATTGCCGGCCTCACATCAATTGACCGCAGGCTGCCATTTAGCATCCCAGCTGGTGAAAACCAAAAGCAGATAGAGAAAGAGAGCGAGGAAAAGAAAATATGATGTTCTCTCTCTCTTTTTAATCTTTCCCCTTACCCCTCCACCCACCAGCAGTCACTGACTGTACACACACACACACACACATTCAGCAGAGGAACAGTTCGTTCTCTGGGCTCACATGGTCTGTCTTTCTTACTCACTGGCTCCCACTGCAGTATGATCACTCACTGAGGGGGAGAGAAATGAATGATGTGTCTTCCTGTCTCTCTGTCTCTCTCCGTCTGTCTTTCTGTCTAAATTGACTGCTGGACCCAGGACATTCAAGGTACAAGTGGTGCAAAACTTGCATCCGGATCTATTAATTTATTAAAAAAATACATTAAAAATAATTCATACATACATTCACCTGAATACACAATTTCTGTGATAAGCATGTTATTGACTTCAGTATTAATATTCATGTTTCTGTTTGTTGCTGTTCACAATGTCGGGTGATATAACTACTTCATCATAATGGAAAAGGGTCCATTCCTTGTTTTAATGTCCTTTGAAAGAAGCCACGTATTTATTGATTTTTTTATTTATTTATTTTTTACCTTGAAATCTCCGTTTCAAAATCTTCTGATGGTAGGCCTACACTGACTTCTAATAAAGCAAATGGTTTCTGTTTCCTTCTCACAGTCCCCTTCAAACGTCTGTTTTGGGAGTTTTGTAAGTTTAGTGTGCCAGTACGAAATTCCTAGAAAATGGCGGATTGCTTTACGGCAGCATCGTGCACGTGCACAGCGATCCATTATAATTATGAGAGTTGTATATTTACGACCGTGAATTCCACATACTTAACTGTAGGGGGCGCTACAGTCGCAAAAATGCACAAAACTGCATACAGTTGCTTTAAGTAGTTAGCCATAATATATTTTTTCTTCTTAAAAATGTACGAATGTTAAATAATATGAATAAATATAAATTAGTAATTAGTTGCTCCACCGCTGAAAGGACTTCCCCTTTGATTACCTTTTTTTTTTTTCTAATCAGCATGCTCGGAAATGGCGTCCTCCTGGTTTGAACCAAGACTAAACTATATAAAAATATATATAAATATATTTTAGTTTATATTTATATATACAGATATATATATATATATATATATATTATATTCTAATATCTATCTTGTAGGGAAGATCGCAAAGTTTTGGGTTTTTAAATTGGTAACAATCGATATAAATCCTTTTCACACTATAAATACTGACATGGTTTATGATTATTATTTCACTCTTTATCTAGATTTTCACCATTTTAAGATTTCAATTTTAATGTGGCCGTACAAAAACAAAAATAATAATAAATACATTCATAAAAAGCTGTAATCTGTTAGTGTTTATACAAATACCATGGGACATAAAAGCAGAGGAATCTGAAACTGAGTGCATGTATCTGATACAGAAAGAGAGAAAAACGTTTATCATGGACAGACAGAGCGACAGGAGGTGAGCAGACGAAGTGAGGAACACACCAGCTCTCTCTCAGCATATTTTTAGCATTTTCATTCTTCTCAACAGGCCTGAAAATGAGAATGACCAAGAATTAAAACCCAAAAAATGGGGGGGGGGGGGGGGGGGGGGCCTTATGGTGGTTTGTGATTTTTCATTGCATAACTGAGTGGGACAAAATGTGGGCCACTCATTCTTTAGTTTTGGATCGGCCCTTATTTGATATTGCAGTGGTCCAGATGTTCAAAACAGTCTTTTCTGTGTGAAATATATCACTTTACACACATGGCGTATGACGCGACGCACATGTGCCAGCCACATTGCTCCTTTGATATCTCACCATCTTGACCCTCTATTCAACACGGGCCTTGTTCAGTGTTGCAAATGACTAGACAGAAGACACAGATGCCACCTGTTTTGTGGTCTCTGTTGACATGTCCCTGCATCACTTACAGTAAATATTTGCATGAGTGCACTAATGCCAAGAACAAGGTGTACTTCCTGTAGACGGACGTATTTGAGCGCATTATTCCACTCAACAGGCGTCTCTCTGTTCTTGCTTCTTATTGGCATCCTGCTGAGCAACAAGTGCAGCTATTGGCTGCGAGCTAAAGGGTTTGGGTGAATTTGTGATGCAAAGTCTGCCTAGAATTGTACTCTGCGTGCCAAAACTTTTGCTATTCAGAGCCAGGGACTGCAGTGCACTCAGGGCTGCCAAATACTGTGTATGTCATGGATATCTTTAAGGAGTACAGTCTCAAGAGTCTGTAATGAAGTTACTGAGCATTGAAATGAGCAAGTCTTTATAGTTTGATGGATTTTTGTAGCCTGATGAGAATAATTCTTTGACAACTTTGACAAGTTTGACAACTTTTACTTAAAGAAAAAGAAAAAAAAGAAAAAAGATTTATAATTGACAGTGTAAATCTAGTTGGACATCCTGTCCAGGAGGATAATATAATAATAATTAAAATAATTTATTTTAAAATAGTCAAATAATTTATTTAAAATTCATTGATTGTTTGGTACATAAAATAGATTATAGTTTTTTTAGATTTATAACCACATAACTAGTTAATTCAATAAAAAATTTAATTCTTTTTTTAAATAATACTTGTAGTACTTTCATCATCATTTAATTTTATGCATGTGTATCACTAAATTTATTTACTAAATAATAATATCATCATTAGAGTCATGAATGATATAATTCCTACAAATAAAAATATAAATAAATACTTACAAATAATTTTTCCAAAATAATGACCTAACCACCAAAAAGCTATAAAGTATACTAAATCAAGGTTTTATCTTTAAAAATGTAAATTTATATTTTACATAATCAATAATATACAAATAGCAAGCAAAATCAATTAGTTCCAATTAAGTTTAAAACTGAATATGAATCATAAAAATTTTCAAGATATTTCAAATATTAAAATAACACAATGAACCTTTTATTTCTTTTAAACATTTTACATAGCTGTTTCACACCTATCTTACCCTTCAATGAATATTTATCTTATATAGGTAATTAATCATATGTAATTGTGCAAAATTAAAACCTGGAAATTATATTTGTTAAACAAACAAACAAATGACACAGGCAGAGCATTGCTTCTTATTTATGAATTTATTCTCAAATGTAAACTTCACTATTTCATGCATACAAGTTAAGACAACATACATTATTTGACAAATTCTTGTTAATTCTCATATTTGCATAGGACATAGTCACAATATTGTCTAACATGTAAAAAATAAAAGGTCATAAAAAGGTACAGCAGAGCAACCATAGACCAGCAACAATAATATAATCTGAGTAATTCAAGGAACTGTACAACTGTAATACTTCACTGTAGTGATTTGGTTTATTGCAAAAAAAAAAAAAGAGTCATTATGCGGCAGTTGTTTTGAATGAGGTTATGGAGAACAGAACTGGCCATTGCTAGAGAAGAGCTATTGTACAAGTACAGAGGTGCTGGGAAATAGAAACCCAGCGTCATGTAGTCACTGGAGCAGGCATCACACGGTGTCGTTAAAATAGATTGTTAAAATACAGACGGATACGTACAATAGGAAGGCAAGTCGAGTTCACGCGGCGAACATCTACAGGACAGCATGAGGCCACTAGTGCCTCACTACGATTCAATATACAACACTTATCGAAATCTCTACGATAGGAGAGCGTTTGCACACGATGTGCTTGACTGGTATGTATGAAGAGGGAGGAATCTGAAATCACTTTGTTCCCATATCAGGAACGTCGACCACCCGAACTGATTTCATAGGCATCGGAGACAAAAGTCGCATGGAAACTGCAATGGACGAGGATGCGTTCAGTCTTTCAAATGGCTCTTTCACAGTGTCTGATCTTCAGAGCACAATTATGGGGTTTTATCTTATGGGAAATGGCAGCGTATTCATTTGAAATGAATTTCGGCGAACGGTAGGGGGTCGTCTGCGTGATTCTCCTCAAATGAGGGGGACTAGGTCCCGACCCCCGGGGATCAGAGACAAATGGGTGCCCTGCGTTTTTTTTTTTACAGTTGTGAGGTTGTTCAAACCCAACCACATGGTTTGGCGGATGACCAGACTAACAGAAATGACCACAGCCCTCAAAAGCAGTTAGCGTCTCCTGAGTTGAGCAAGAGACAAAACATAAACAACAGTCGAAACTAAGCCACGGCTAAGACTTAAATCCACTTCCACCATTTCAAATAAGAGGCTACCGTTACGCAGACCTCAACTAAATGATGTTTGCTAGCACATGACATCGTAAATATCCATTTCTGAAGTTGCGCTCACTGTCTAGCAACTCAAGAAGCATTTTGCTTTGTTTACCTGGATAGACAATCACTTTATGGCATTTACATATCCATAGGTTCTTTGGAGAAACATCTAACTGCAAAAACACAGTGTAATTTTCACCAGTAAGTGATCTTCACACTGAAACATCCAACTTTAACTGGTGGGACTATAAAGGCAATGTTTTGCATGCGTACATATTCACAGATATGTATTTCTTGGACTATATTAAATCAAAAAAGCCTTTTGAATGTGTGAATGAAGGTCAACCTAATCAAACATTGTCAATTTTGCGTAACCATGTTGAAAACGGTCAGCCTTCTTTGATTGTTTCCACTAAAAATTTGTTTTGGGTGCAATATATATTTTTAAAATGCCCCTCCGTTCTTTCTCTTCAATAAAACACTTTTCTGAAACCATCAAACGATGTGACAAACATTCATTAATTCGATCCTGAAGCCTTTGGTAACATCTATTAAACAAGAACCCAACTCTTCTAATGCAGTCACCCAATGCCAAAAGTGAGAACATCGTGGCACTATAGCATCCTTGGCAATAGCATCCTACTAAAACGTCATCCTCCATCAGCATTGAGAACATCAGTTATTCAAACTGACCCTATTTTGCATGGCAAGACGATATTGGAACTGATAACTGCACATTTGTATGGAAGCCATCTTGTCTTTTCTCTATTCTGTTGAACGTATCAGAACATGGCATGGCTGTTTCTTTAGGTAAGAAGAGTATGGAGAAGTTTACAGGATGTTGGAAGGACAGCAAAGTGGGGGGTGGGGGGTTGTGGGTGGGGAGTTAAGTACCAAATTGAACTAGTAACAAAAGTCATGTAATACATATATCACAGTCAAAAAGAGTAATAAGACCAAAATAAATACAAAGAAAAGAAGCTTTGATGCATTGGTTGGATATAAGCAGCATATTTATAGCAAATGTAATTGCAATCCTTTGGAATGGTAGAGCTTTCACGTAGGATGGTGAACAGGTTAATATCTGAGCTTTCACTTTTACTAATATGTCCATTTGTTCTGTACAACAATGACAAATTAAGAAAAACATCACTAAAAGAAACAAAAGGTACATCAAGATCACACCAAAGGGGGAAATTAGAAATACTCACGCATCTAATACATCATTCACCCCGCTACATACTCATAAAACGTACATCACTCATAGAAAACTGTACAAGGTCATATTTATCTTGACTACCACTGTATATGATGAATTAAATCACCTTTCCAATGCCTTTGGCACTTGTTATTGAACTAACATGAAGTTTGTTGAATGTAGGATTGAAGGACTCAATAAAATGCTATCAAAATCATTAGTTGGATTTTGTGAACAAGTCGATTTGTACAAAACAAATTGTTTCTCGTTGAGTCGGGTGTGTGGGTTTACTGGTAGAATGAAATTTCACGAAAGATGATTCGCTTTTAATATGATGCTCTGTGGCTCGTAAGACCATGATAATTCATAAAAAATATTGTATTTAAATTTACAATTCATTCAGATATGAAATCCAAGAATTTCCCCTACCCCATCCAATGAAAAAAAATGAAAAAAAATCATAACCTTCTCGATTTTTGTAGAGGTATGAGTTTGAAAAGATACATGACAGAAAAATGTAACACATAGATGAAATTCTAATTATGTTAAAAAACAAAACAATAAAACATGAATGTGACTATCTACTCACAATGCTGTGGTCTCTATGGTAATGCGATGTATCAGACTTGATCGTGTGTGTGTATCGCATTCAGTCTCATGCAATGTTTTTGAGAAGTTAGGATATTTCCCTTTTTTCTCACTTAAAACCACCTTTTACCCTCAAATTTGGTGGTTATACACCTATATCCCGCTTTTGACAAAAAGCTTTCAGTGTCTTTCAGTGTCCAATTTTACTAGCATCGTTGCAGCAGACAGAAAAGCAAGCCTTATGAAACACTAACAACAAACTTCACAAGAGATGTCAATAATAATAATAATAATAATAAAAGCTAAGTTCTGAACACAAAGAAAATAATCAGAAAAAAATAGAACACAATGCAGAAATATTGAACAAATAAAGAAAAATGAGTACATCCATGGGTTTTAAGCCGAGAAATGTAGCAGGTACAGTTTGACTAGTCATGACCTAGACATGTTTCCACCTGTGTTCAATGGTCTTGCTTCGCATTCAAGTAGTATCGGTACAGTGAAAAATACAGAAACACAAGCATGCATGTATTCGTTTTTATATGTAATTCACACTAACCTGGGCTGTGAGTGAATTTGCATTGAGAAAATACATTTTCAGTAAATATTATAAGGGAAAAAATATATAGTTAGTTGTGTATACTCTAACCAGTACCCAAATGCAAGAGACTTGTGTTGCCAGCAGGTTTCGGGTTTCATGTTTTACCAGGTTTGAGAAGTACTAATTAGTACTAAATAGGAGGTTGGTTCAAACCGACCTTATTCTGCCCCGAAATACCCTCTCCTGACCAGCAGTTGGGAGTATTTGCAAGATACAATCAAAGGCGGTTGAACAGCAACTTATATAAAATGTCTACAAATTAATTTCTTGCACACAGTGAACATACATGGCCAGCTTGCTTTGGAAGTAAAGCTGACGTGCGAAATTCTGGAGGAGAAATTGGCTAAAGTTGACGACGTCGCAATGGCGATGGTTGACGTCACATTTGAAATGACTTTGAAGGGCCAGGGGAGGGTGCGATCGCAGCGACAGCGGGTGCGAGACAGCTCAGCTTTACGTGTGGGTTTATTGCAGAAATCATGCCGCCGTGGCACTTTTTATTTTGATTAGGGCTGTTTTCTTTAGCTGAAAGCCATGATTATGTGGAGTTTTTTTTTTTCAAGGGCTATGAGAGAGGCCCATAGGAGGGGGATGGGGGCTGTTAGAAAGGATAAAGGGGGGACAAGGCCTGGCATTCACAGGCCTCCCCACCTGCTCCTCAAGCCCTGGAGCGCTCGACCAGCTGGGCGACTCTGATGCTGGTTTCCCCACACTGGGCATGGAGGGTGGGCAAGGAAAACATGCAAGATAATATGAGATGAGACAAGATGGCTGGTGTTGAATAATAAGCTTATGAATATAAAGTGAAAAACTGTCACAGAAAGTTTGGAAAATGTATATTAAAGTGTCACTTTATGAACATTGCGCGTATGGGAAAGTGAGACAGTGGATGAGGCAGTGCCACAGTAGTTTTGATAGCGGTACCTCAGTTCCTGGAGGGACTTGTATGCCTTTCGCCTGAGCGAGTAAGGCCCGGTCGACAGTTTCTCACGGTAACCCTTCATCCTCGCAGGCTGAAGCGACAAAGGACGGTAAATTCATTGTTCACTTGATATGTATGATTATGTACAAATCGAGTAGTAATGCCTAAAGCCCCCTTTTTAACGAAAGTCAAGTTTGAAAGCAGCTGTTCATTGAGGTAATGAGTGGTCACACTGACAAATCAGTGGTCCACAACAGTAAAACAAAAAAGGATGTGCGAGAGTTTCCCTGTGCTTGTGGAAAAAGTACAGTCATTTAAAGAAAGAGCGACTGATCTTGTCTGAGTAGTCGTCAACAGTGCCAAACTGGGGAAAAATACTGATAACATCTCATTTTAAAAATTCCCAACATGCTCAACTCTGATTTGATACCACATCATGCCTATTGTCTGTGAGCCGTTATGATTTGGGCCTCAACTTCCTCTGTTACAACCCCCCTGGCCGGCTGCTTGGATGCCATCCAATCAGACAAGGCCATTTTCCCTCTTTAAGCTCCTGCAATGCATTGTGGGATGCTGTTGGCGGGTGAGTGGGGAGTAGTAGTGCAGAGGGGAGGGAGGTTTCCGTGTGTGAGAGAGAGGGAGCTGACTGGGTGTTTCTTCTGTTGGAGTGCTCAGCTCCTGATAAAGCCTCAGTCTTTATCTGTCTCGCTATGGGCCAACCCCCTCTTTCCTGCCTCCTGTAGATAGTGCTCTTTGTTCTCATGGAGGCCTGTTGCTCTCTTCACCACAAAGTGAAACAACCCTGATGATACAAACTCTGACAATCTTATTCACAATGAGTTGTAAATCCATGTCCTAACTAGTGGTCGACCGATAAATCGGCAGGGCTGGTTAATCTGCTGATATCTGGCCATTTCACAAATAACTGTATCGGCTGATAACAGTGTCTGACAGACCAATATATCAGCAAGGCCCATTAATTGGTCATTTTGATTATCGGTATTGGCAGATAACAGTATTTTAATGACTGATATTTTGTTCAGGGCTACGTTTCCAAAAAAGCATCATAAGCACCAATGATCTGTAAGATGTACTTAGCCTTAAGCCAATATTTATCCATTTTGAGATTACAAGTATCTGCCAACAGCCGGTATTTCAGACTGATTATTTAACTGAAATTTGTTCAAATTATCATTAATTTATAATTTCTTTCATTAAATTTTATGTAAATATTGGTATTACATCAGTTGCATATCAGTCTCATATCGGTCAACCACTAGTCTTAACCAGGTGCATTGACAAGTGATAACTGACAAGACAGCTTGTAACATGGTTTTGATTTTTGTTTGTTTTTGCTGGGTAACTCTGCCCAGAGTCCAATCTCACTGGTCCAAATTCCAGCTTCACATAGCCATATATTAAGCTTCAAATATGGCTGCAATATTGTCATTTTACTATTTGCTGCATGGTGCCTGGTTATGACACGGTGTGTAGATATGATATCTCTTTCTTTTAAACTTTGCTTTGGCCCTCCATCTATCTCTCTCATACGCCCACTCCTTCTTGTCAGATAGAGTGAGCTAGACAGAGTGTGTAAAGCTCCGCTGTAATGGCTCTAGTCTCCCTGGCTAGTGTGCTATGAATAGCCCTGTGTAGGATGATGTTATTTCCTAAGTGGAAGGCCTCTGCAGATGGAGCTCTGCGGAGGGCAGAGGGCCAGGACTTCTGCTGTTACCTGAGAAAATGCCAACATCCCTCCCTCCCTCTTTTCTCTGGGTAGAATAAAAAAAAACTCTCTGTTCTCTCGTTCACACCTTGGTCTTTGGTGGATTCTGCTCATGTGCTTTTTGTCTTTATTTGAGTCTGAAGTAGGCGTACGTCCAGACAAGTCCCTTTGAATGTGTCGTACTGAAGTGAAAAACCCTGAAGTTGATGAATGTGCTGTTTTTATTGAGGAAACAGCTGCTTTGAAACTTCAGCCTCCAAATTTTCAAGGGGAGTTTAGTTTAGTCCACCGAGAGAAGTGGTGCTGTCTGTTCTCCTCATTGGGCGGCTCAAGCATGTAAAAGTGGACTGATAATGACATTCATGCTATATTGAGAGGATTCCCTTTGAATCATGGACCCAGGCCAACACAGCTCTGTGTGACTACAGGGTTAGCGGGAGATAGCGGTGTTGAAAATAAAGTCATTTCCAGTCTCAAGACAGAATTTCCCCCCTCGATCCTTCGTATCTGCTGAGTGGTTCTGCCACTCTCGTTAAAAGACTGATTTACAAAAAAAAAATTAATAAAGAGAATGAATGACTGTTAAAACCCAGAATTTGCTTCCCCTGATGTGAAAACCAACCAACCAACTCAAAAAAAAAAAGAGTGCAAAGTTTCCTTTTGTCCAAGTGTAAGGCTGTTTTCAACGTATGTTTCTCTTCATCGTGTTCATTCTTTCAAGCTAATGAGGCCATCCCTGAGCAGGGCGCAAAATTCAACCTCTGTTGAATTTCGGAGTAAAGTGATGCTTGTATTGTGCAGTCAATGTGAGTATTAAAGGAGAAAAAACTGTTCTGAATCCTGAGGTGTATGTGTGCCCCTCTCCCTCACCCGTTTTAAATAAAAAGAAACATCTTTACCTGTCAAACCTTTCAACTTTTTAGTTCATTTGAATAGAGCGGTTGTATATGAAAGCAACAAAAACCCATAATGGAAAGAGGCTGTGGCCAGAAGCTATAAAAATACAGACATATGGTACATCATGTAAATATTGCCATGTGGAAAAGGCATTTTCTTTTTTTTTCTCTCTTTTAGGGGTTGCACAAGAAAATTGCACTACAAGAAGCAGTTATGTACAGTACAGTACACCACAGCAAGCGACGGGGTATAGCATGGCGCTTATTATGCGGCAAAATTTTTTAGGGAAAAAAATGATGGATAGAGAAGAATTTAAAAAAATGAGCCTGGAGACCCAGGCACCGTGTGAAGAAAGTGCGGCCAGGTTAAGGCGAGTTGGCTGGGCTGAGGGTGGGGCTAAGGGTGGGGCTTGAGGCGTCGGATCGACTGTAATCGCTGAGGGAGCCGGGGCGCGTGCTGCTCGAGACGGTGGCATTACCACCGCCATGCTGCCTCTTCAGCATGGCCGGCTGGAAGTCGGAGTGACGGCGTGCGTGTTTCATCAGGTGGTCGCTCCGCATGAATCGCTTGTCGCACAGGGGGCAGCCAAACTTCTTCTCGCCCGTGTGGGTGCGATAATGCCGTGCCAGCTCATCAGAGCGAGCGAACTTCTTACTGCAGTCAGGCCAGGTGCAGGGAAAGGGGCGCTCTCCTGTGACAAACACACAGAGAAATCAGAACACACAGCTGTTAGTGTTTACTACACATTCATGATCACTCAGACATATGTGATGTTTTCAAAACAGACTGTAAAGCTATACAAGCTTTACACTCTTCACAGATTATAGGCAAATGTGCCATCTACAAATAAGAAGCTGCAGCTGTGCTTCATAGTATTTGATTGTTGAAACTTTACTTTGAACCATTTTTGAAAGCGTATACTTGCTCCAAAAAACAAGGTGTTAAGGAGGCCACATCATAAACACCACCATGCGTCGCTAACAGCCATAAATAGTGGCGGCTGTGCCAACTGAAGTCCAGCCCTTATGTGGACAATGAACTCTTTCAGCACAGAAAGTCCTACTGCTGCCTTTTATATTCTACATGGCCCCCATTAAGCCCGTGCCGACATGCCTCATTGGCATAATATACTCTTTTAAACTGATCTAGAAGCAGTTTTGTGGTTTCTCTTGGTATGCTATCGTTCAGCATTCACCGAAGAAAAGGTGAACCTAAAACCGTGCACAAAAGCCATACAGGCCCCATACAATCCAAGTTCACACAGTAGAGTAGCTAAACCACCACAGAATCAAGATCAGTTCACACTAAAAACAACAGTGAATGACCCAGACCATTCAGATCCAGATCACGCAAGGGTTTACCTTCCACGGATGGCTTTTAAATCCCAAAATGAGCAGTCTTTAACCAGAGGTGAAAGACCTGATGTGGCACAACTATTTAGAAGCGGCTCATGAGAGCGTACTAATCCTCTCCTATAGAAGCAAAAGTCTGCAAAAAAGTTTTTTTTTTTTACAATCGCTAAGCTGAGTGAAAAGCCCACACATTAAACCAAGAATGCACTGCATTAAAAATGAACCATATGTTCCAGCCCAATAAGCATTGCATCATGCTAATTGGAGAATCATGAGAATACTAGGGGGACATGTATCACTTTGACTGCTCCAAAGAGGCTTATGGGATTTACTGACTCATTATTCAGATAACTGATGGACACACAAACACATACTCACTGGTTTATTTGGACCTGGCACACATCTCGAAACGACCTTGCAAAGTATTTTTTTCTTCCCCCAATCCCCCCCACCACAGACAGAGCCAGACAGCCAGTTTAATTAGGCAGGTTAACGGTCTTTACTATGGTACCCTGCCCCAGCTTGTACTCAAACGCGAACCTAGAAGTGAGCCAAAAGCATGGGAAATTATACCCTACCCCTTCCCCTTCAGGCAATAAAAGTGGGCTTAGACACAAATCTACCCAAAGCCAGATGGTACCATATATCTCAGAGTGGTTTCCTCACAGTCGAGTAAATGCGGTACCAACGCCCTCTTTCTTTGTGCACACATGTCAGATACAACATGTATTTTAGCTCCATTTCCTTGGTTGTCTTTCTCCACAAATGTGAGAATTGCTTTACTCATTTTACCAGCTTTTCAACAGCAGTTTTCCCTCCCTTAGCAGTGCCACCACAAAGGTCTTAAAACCACTGCTGAATATTGTGAGGGTTCTGTGACTGCCTTTCAAAATTATGAAAAGTGCAAAGAACAGGAAAGAAAAAAGCCAGACATCTCAGTCATTACTTGGTTAAATTAGACAGAACAGGCAAAGTACACAGAGATCCAGACAGCTTTTTGCTGCTGCCTTTGTTTTGTGGTTTCCCCTTAAGGCCCAATGGAAAACAACTTCAAACGAAACATATACACGTGATGCCAAATTTATGTGTGGGACGACAAGCTTTGCTGGGGTCCCTTCCCCCTATTATAAAAGACTGAAAAAGCGAGAGAAACACCAGGCAGAGCGAGTCTAGACTGCCCCCATCTAAATCTATAACCTGTCACTCACTTTCAGACAGACCTGGTCCCACCATTCGAAACAACACACATACAAAAAAGTAATGTGATGACATATGCACCTCACACGTAGACCCTTACTATGTTATATGTCAACAAATAAAACCTTCACACACACATGAAAATATAGTCTGTGTGTGAATGAGCTTTGTGTCCACAACTGTCTGTGTAGGTTCACTTGCATCTGTCATATTATATATCCTCCCACACACACCCACGTGACGAAACGCACAAAAATATAGAGTTACGCACGCACACACAAACACTCACTCCCACTCTAAGTAAAGCAAAAAACTTCTTAGCGCTCTCATTGGTACAAAAACACGTCATCTGATACTCATTTTCCACACACATATTCAAGTCCATCCAAACATACCGTAAATATACAAGGCCGCAATTTAAATCCACTAACCTTCAAATGTGCCACACCCACAATAACTAATCTGAGAGGAGGGTCAATTTTGTTTGACCTTTTTTAAACCTCCTGGATCTAGTCATGATTGTGGCATATAAACATAAATACACAAGATCTAACATTAGCGTAGTAGGAATGGAGACAGAGCGGTGGATGGCCTGAGATTCTCCCTTCAGCAAAGACAGGAGCCAACCTGTAAATTACAGTCTAATTAATACAAGAAAGAGTCTGTGGGAACTCAAGGTTGTAATGTGTGAGTTATGAGTGGTTAGGAGCTTCACAGCAAAGGTAAGAGTAGCAATATTTAGAATATTTCACAGGTTATAACAGAGATGAGTATGACATCAATACAATGCACAGGTGTTAGACTAATTCTTCTGAGAGCAAAGCAGTTTCGAAAAACAACACATAAAACCAAAAAAAGCAAAACAAAAATCATCTACAATTCTGTTCTTTGCAGTCAGTTATTTTATTATCATTTATATACTAGTGTACATTTTAGTATTTATTAATATATTCAACTAGCTTTTAGTTTTATATTTTCATGTTTCATTTAAATTTTTAGTTTTAGTAATTTAAATTTTAGTGCAGTTTTGTGTGCGCATTTTGATTATTTTCTATTTTTTATTTAGATATAGCTTTAAATAGTTATTATTTCATTTTTAGTTTAATAATTTTAGTACTTCTAATTAAACTTATTTATTTCAGTTAGTTGTCAACAATTGTAAGTTTTTTTAAGTTGATACTTTCCCATCTAATATTTATAGCTTTGTTTTAATTACAGGAAACTGTCAACAATTGCACCGTTTGCAGTTCACTGCAAAGGCTAGTGCACTGGGCAGCTAGCATATAAGCTCAAAAGAACCTGTTACACAAAGCATTACCCTACGGACAAGAACATTTGCAACTACCGTGCGTAAAATTTGCTGCTTGCATTGTCTGAGCATGACTAAAAGTTCAAGTGAGACATGTTTCCAGGAATATTATTATCACCAACGAGGGAGCTCTTGACATGGCTCTGACGCAGGCATATGTAAAAAGGTCGCACTGTCCAGCGTGTAACAGTTTCATAACAGATGGAAGTTGCTGTGGCTCTATCTACCACATCAAAAACCATGCAAAAGGGACACTGAGGACACTTCCTCTTTTTGTCCTACTGGGACAACAATAGCAAGGCCGTAACCCATGTTGCAACTGTATCAAACGGTTCATGCAAATACCCAGAACAAAATTTATGTAAACTTTACTCATCCCCTTGCCTGTGGTCAATATATTTATTCACAGCATGGCACTTGTACAAAAGGAGATTTTTTTTTAAGTGGTTTGTGTTGCATGGGCACGGTCTTCGCACTGATGAGCTACATCCTCTTTGGTGTGGTGCAACTAGCCCTGCATGTGCCCAAGTCTTTTTCGCAACAGGGGCCAGTAATTAGGAGAGCTTTAGATTCAACCTCTGTGTTAACGAACACAGTGACCTAGTTACCCTTTGCAGCAGTTACATCACAGTTGCTAGTACATCCCATATCGAAGGTAGCCGAGCAACAGTGTTTCCCTTCATAGGCGATACCATTAGGTCACAGACAGCAGCCTTACATAACTGTTCTCTTTTGGGGCCACTGGGTCAGTAAATAAACTCTTGCTCATGTCTTCTCTCAAGTACAAAAACACATCGCAAATCCATGACTCCATTTCATAGAGGGCCCGAAGAAATAACAACTTCAGATTCCCTTGAATCTGTAGGAAATAGGAGAAAAGGGCCTTTTGAGGTGAACAGTCTATGCCACAGACATCTGATCGGGCCACTATCGGAGCAACACAAGTACAGACTGTGTCGATCCAGGAGACTTGGTGTCGCTCACCTGTTCCAACAAGAGCTACCAGCATCTCTGTGTGGGTGAGATAAAATTCCTCAGGTTTCTTCAACCGTGAGGCCACTTACGCAGGCGGAGATGTAGGTAGGGATGGAGACAGCCAGACACTACGTGAGAAAGGCAGTAAGGACCTCCAGTAGGAGGTCTTACAAATCCTTTATAACCACGAGCTCAAAGTGGACTCTCTAGGCTTGCTCAAGAGCTACACACTTGATGCCCTAGAACATGCTTTGAAATTAGCATAGTCTGCAAGTCTAACGTCAGCTGCTGTCATTCGGAAAGCAGTTCCGACTGAAAAGATGTTTTAATTAGGTAATTAGGATTAGACATTGAACTCATCCTCTAGATACCAAACCGACATATCCCTTGCAGACATCACACAATACCCACATAAAATGGAGGACAGGAGTTTATAGTAGAAACCCTGTGCTATTTGTTCATTTTGATTTGCAGTAATGAAGGCCAGGACTAGGACAGTGGAAACTGATCTTCGATTAGTATAAAAGGCCTATTTCCAACCGTAAAGATTTAGTTTTTGCAAGGCTTTTGGCCAAGAATCTTACAGACAGTACACAATGTGCCTTCAATTATCTTTAGCCAGAGGCAAAGCAAAAAACAATACTACAAATACAGATGTAAACTAGACCAAGACATGATGCTTTCAATATAATATGTATTAGATCCCGATGTTGCCCATGGTGATCCCAATTAGATCAGACATTCTGAATCAGGGGCACACTGTGTCCTAGCCTCCGGTCTACCACTGATTTGTTATCTGTGGAAAACCACAACAAGCCTGATCTCCAAAATGGCACCACAAATGTAGTTGCAGCACTTACCAGCAGGTTGTAATTTATTCCTGGTGGGTCATGCAGAAGTCTGCCAGCTCAAGCCCTCAATGTTAATGACGAGACTGCTTTGGGCCATTGGAGACCCAGACAGGCCGGTTTTTAATCGCAAAGTTTCCAAGTTTCCATGTCTGCGAGAGAGTTCTTAGTTTCTCTCAGCAAATGGGGAATTTCTGCCAACATCTCAGCTTTCCCCTTTCCACCAGGGCTGAGATGCTTGCCGAGATGATCTCATCACTACCCCACAGGAGCAGGGAATTTTGGGAGTGTATGCAATCCCATCAGCAACCGAGTTGGGAGAAGATATAGGTCACGCCCTCCATCTAACTGAGGTTGCCAAGAAGTGAGTTCACAGAGACTGCAACACACCATGGAGACCAGAAACCACAAAGTCTGGCACAAACATAGCTTGGACTTACGTTATAGTCGTGGGCAATTTAACAAATAGTCAGCATTATAGTCATATCTACATTAGACACAACTTCATATTAATCTCGTCAAGATCTAGTGAGCAGATTGCTGACTGAGCAAAAACTTTCCTGGTGGTTTGACCCAGATCACAGCATTTAGAGACAACTGTGGGAATGGAACAAAAAAGACTGAAGTACACCACACATATGCATGTGCCAATGGAGGGAGGGGGTGCCGGGTTGACTAACCACAGTGAGTCTTGGTGAGTCAGATCAGGCTTTCAGTACTCTGTTCGTGACAGCGACTTTGAGAAATTGAGGATTAATGCTAATGGGTGTGGGTGTAACAAAGACATTACGGCTAGGTCAGGTGCAACGATTAGGACTGGGCCAGACTTGTCCAGAGACATTGTGACAAAGGCAACTATGTCTAATTTATCATCATCTATTGTCTTCAATGAAAAACGCTAAAACCCACTTGCCTTTCAATTGCACATTCTCCTCCCAGGATTTTAATGCTGTTGAGAAATGTGAACAGTAGTACTGGCCTTGTGTCTGACGGAAGAGCCTTCACCATCAGGCATTTCAATCAAGCCTTCCAAGCCTAGTAGACATAACTCACTCCTCCCGGTCTCTACAGCACATGTGCACACACGGTCTAAGACACATTAAATGAGGAAGCAGCCACAACTGCTGCAGATTTATGTCCCCTCCCCTCTATGTTTTCCCACCTCACAAAGAGCACATCTCACAGCATTGCCCTACTCATTGTTGTAGCTTTGCAATGGACCTTCCTGTGGGTCCCGACCTAACTGGGCCACTAGGATTGTTTTGCAAAACAGCGTAATTATTTTAACCCCATTTTCCATTAACACAGTTGTAGCCATAAGCTTGTGAAAGGTAACATGCAAGGGCAGGTGGGTGGGGTCACCCACAGCTCTGACATTCATGTACAGACACAAAGCCTGCTAAATGTCAGGACACTGAGCTAAATTTTATTTTTATACTATCATAAGAGTATAAATTAAATGGCTATTAACAAAATTTGCTAATGAAGGCTGATCTTGAACAAGTTTCCTTATTGTCAACCATGTATAAACATTCAAATATTAGTCAAAGCTCTTTGAGGCTCTGTTTGCATCCTTGAGTGATGAAAAACTTAAAGGGATAGTTAATCTCAAATTGTTGATGCAAACCTGTATGAATTTCTTTCTTCATTCAGATATGCCTCAGTGCTTTATTTGTCGATACAATGAAAGTCAGTGGGGTCCACTGTTATTTTGGGTGTGACTGACTTTCATTGACTTAAAATGTTGAAAAATACTTTAGGCTATCTTTTTTTGTTGTTGTTTTCTGCTAAATAAAAGGCATTCAGGTTTGAAAGGTCATGGTACATGGGTAAGTAAATTATCTAAACATTAATTAAATGGGTGATCTATTCTTTGAATATATTTAGTTCCTGAAGGTTTACCTTGAGTATGACACCACGGACAGTATGATCCTCTCTATTCGAAACCGCCAAGCCAACCCTTCCCCCATAACTGTCCACTGAATGATCCTTTTCATCCCACAGCCACGCCTGGAAGAACACACAGGCCCGGGTCCTCCACATACAGATTTATTAGACAGTAAGGGGTCAAACATCTCACTGGCAAGAGCTAATGTCAATATAAAAGCCTGGAAGGAAACCAAGGGTCTGGCAGACAGCAGAAAACAACCTCTCTCCGTTTCTTTTTGTTTGACCTCTCAATCCTCATCACAAAAACCCAAATACATGCTCTGCTATTGCAGAGAATCACCAAATCAGATTGCCAGCAGATACAGCTGAGCAAGTGACCTACATCAATGGAGGGCCTTGACCACGGATCCCACCCTGTACCCACCCCCACACTTATGCCTCTCCGTACAGTACATCCCCACCCACAAATTGCAGTGTTAGTGCCCCACACAGAGTTTGCGTGAGACCCTAAGCCAGCAGCTCATGCTTCAGGAAGCTGAAAATAAATCTCCACACTAGCTCCAGATCCCCTTCTTCCTGCACAGAGAAATTGACACCCATACATAGTAAATGTAAGAGAGCAAAAGAGCTCAAACTATACAACGCTTCAGCAGTTCTGTCACCTTACGCCCTTATGGGTGGGCGTAGAGGACACGGGGCAATGGGGGGATGGTTAGGCAGGAACAGACTCGCTTTTATAAGACTCTGCCAAAGCTAACTAAAGTATACATAAGTTCAGCAGAGTTTGAAAGGTACCAACTCCAATACCAAATCTATGGTGAGTTAACTAGTACGAGTTGTGTTTTGGCTTTTTTAGCAGCTAAAACTGTATGCTTTTCTTCATATGAAAGAAAAATAAAGAACTGTATTCCCGTCAGTGAGGGCTGCTTCAGGAGAGATGGATGACTGCAAAAGGGTGGATGAGTGCATGATGAAACACCCAGGGGGATTCAGCACTTCAGCCTATCATATTTGAGTGAGAGAGAGATGCACCAAAGCATGGTTTCTACCACTCACACAGGAGGCTGACAGTAAAAATCAGAAAAGAAACATGCTAAGTGGATAGAACTGATTCATAAAGATAACTGGTTAAATGGTGTGAAGAGTGTACACAACTAGTCAAAGCATATGTGACCCTGGACCACAAAACCAGTCATAAGGGTATTTTTATTTACTTACTGAGATTTATACATCATCCGAAAGCTGAATAAATAAGCTTTCCATTGATGTATTGCTTGTTAGGATAGGACAATATTTGGACAAATCGGGAATCTGAGGGTGCAAACAAAATCAAAATACTGAGAAAATTGCTTGTAAAGTTGTCCAAATTAAGTTACTAATTACTAATCAAAAATTAAGTTTTGATATACTTACGGTAGGAAATGTACAAAATATCTTCATGGAACATGATCTTTACTTAATATCCTAATGATTTTTGGCATAAAAGAAAAATCGATCATTTTGACCCATACAATGTTTTTTTGGCTATTGCTACAAATATACCCCAGCGACTTAAGGTTTTGTGGTCCAGGGTCACAAATACTATATTAAGTCCTCAATTGTACTTTTTAAATCTACTTTGGGTCAATAGGTTTTTTTTTTTTTTAAAACATAATTGGGGGTTTTGGTCTAACATATGCACTTACCGTAGATCTTTTAACTTCTGTTTGTACTAATCATCTCTCAAACAAACACAGGTGCACATATAAAACTCATAAGATACCTGCTTAACATCATTCACAATTAACTCATAAGATACCTGCTTAACATCATTCACAATTAACTCGCTGGTGCATATCCTGAATGGCAAGTGGGTGAGCCAAGCCCATGTACTCTTGGCATCTAACATATATTCCGGTTACAAAGTAGCAGGCCAGGGGTGTGGAACGGAAAATAGTTTTAGTTAGAGAAAGGAGAATCTCTGCTGTGAAGCCATCACTGAGCTCAGCCCCACTCCACCCAAGCCATGACACTGTGCCCAGCACAGGGCAGGAGTGCCCAAGTCCCACCCATCCTCTAAAACCTTCCACCTGAACACGGGCAGGATGACTGTACAGGATGTCACGTCTGTAAATAACCCAGTGCAGAGGAAAGAAAAATGGCTGACGAGTCAGTTTAATTTTGCACGTATTTGCTATAAACCTGGGAGGAGGGTGTTCTAGGAACTCACTGCTTTAATGCACACTTGAACCAATGGTCGGATCTATTGTTCGAGTGAGAACATTTGACCACGTACACTGTTTTTGTCCATGCACCAAATTCTGTAGCAAAACAATGTCATCTTTACACTGTGCACACTACTGGGACTCTTGAAGACAATACAAAGGGTCACGTAACGAACATAAGAGTTCACAGGCCAAACAAAAAAGCTAACCAACTGTGAAATATGCCATTATGGGCTTTGTATGTATGTATGGTGCTTCTGGTGATTGAAGCTAATGCATACTAGCCACACACAGAGGCAGCATGACTTTAACTGATTACCCTACCCATAGTGGGTCAATAACCATCTATTTCATAATACTCAAAGTGGACAATATGACTACATCATGCTAAGTTAGGATTCAAAACTAAGTAATTTGAACCAATCTCATTAAAATTAGTTAAGGATCGTCAGTTTGTAAAAATCCCATCCTGACTTTGGTGGCACAATGTCCTTTTTAGGATCCTTCCCCCAACAAAGCTGCTTTAGCCAATCTTGCTCATCAATTTGTGATAAAAATCTGTCCTCCTATTCTCCATAGCATTTCGGGTTGAAGAGAAACCCCGCCTCCTCATATTTGCAGGAGATCAGACAAAGCTGTCTGGTAACCTTAGACCCTCAACCTGCTGTGTCCCCCTTCTCTTCACCAACCCACTCAGTACAATGAGCAATTTGTGTACCGCATTCACTCTCATCTTCTACATCCCACCACTCCACTTGCTCATACTTACCATCTCAATGCGGCGGAGGATTACAAAAACCTCTGAGGCCTTGGAGGTGATCTCATTTAATCTTACTTGCACAGCACATCATGCAACAGTGTGATCTGAGGCGTGCTATCAATATCCAAGACTCTCTGAAGTACTTAGTGGCTTGATGTGGTAAAATGCCCCTCCACTTCCCTGGAGATATTCCCATGAGTACAAGGACTAGTGATATAGGTCCTGAGTAGCCCAATCAGGATAATGAGTCTAGGAACTGGGCCCAGATGACATTATGGAGTTGTACAGGGAGCAGATTAGATTATGGGGCGAGGGAGATTAACCCAGAACACAGGGGCCACATGTACCCATTCTGATCACGAGGGTCCGTCATGGGTTTGCCATTGAAAGCAATTTGTGAACCTAATGAACTTTTTCATTTAGCCTTGACTTTCAAAAAGCATTGGAAGGTAATGCTAACAAACACAAGTCTGGTGAATACCATACCTTAAAACTTTAAAGAGGATTATATGGGAAAGGGAGTTAACCGAATGCAGGCTAGTTAAGGAAATATACTGGGTTCAGTACAAGTTCAGCTTAATCGTCAGCATTTGAGGCATAATATTAATTTTCAACAGGAGTGAATGGGGCCAATTCAGAAACATTAAAATACTCCCTGTTTCAATAGTATAGCCACAAGACATAAACATAATACAGAAGGAAACCTGATTTTAGTGTGCAAAATAAAATGGCTTACTAATCTTTTGCATAACTTGCATGCAGTTTGCTGCCATGATGACACAGCACTTAAATCTGTAAAACCCTAAAATGACTTGATTTAAACAGATTTGCAGCTCAACACAACTTTTAACAGAAGACAATTATGTATGTGCTTTTAAATCCTCTAAAAACTGGTCTGATTTACTTCCATTGTACGTACCTCACATAACCTTGATTTTTATTTCATTTTTGTTTTTTATAAAATGAGGGACGAGTTGAATTTATATTTTGAGGTAATCAACATTATGCGACAAATTGCACTTAACTTGAATTGAGCAATGCTTTATTGCATTACATTATATCTTTACATGTGTAGAAATCTAGTACTAATAAGTACTAATACATCAGTTTCACTTTGAGCACAAAATGTTCAAGTCAGGTATTGCATGCAAAACACTATTAGAGGAACTACACTTATGAGAAATTCACATGCACTGAAAGGACACCATGTCTTTTCTGCATAATGAACAGCCAGAATACGTCACAGCCATGGCCTTGGCAGTCTCCTCAAGCCATGTCACTTCCTCTTTCTAAACCGAAACTTGCAGGTTTGTGAAAATCTTTTTTTTGTTGTTCCCTGATGGCCCCACACCCATTTCATCTGCATGTATGCATACCACAGGTTCCTTTTCTCGTAACAAGTCAACTGCGGCCTAATAAAGTAATGAGAATGTTATAAATTATCATCTGCAAGCATATTGTGCACCATTACAGTTAACAACTCATCAAATGCAAACCAAGCATCTCTCTGAATCTGTCCATCTGTGTTTATAAGGATGATTAATGAGCCCTTCCTTATTCAGCCACATGCTAGTTGGAATATTTTCCTTACTTCTACCCTCTCCAACTTTCCTGTGTGTTCTTCTTTTTTGCCTTGAGACTGTGCATAGCCATAAAACATCAGTCACATATTATACTTGATGCTCTCCTAGGCCATGAACTAATCTTAACATGACTATAAACCCCAACAAGTGAAGTGAAGTGTGGCCAAGTATGGTGTCCCATACTCTGAATTTGTGCTCTGCATTTAACCCATCCAAGTGCACACACACAAACAGTGAACACACACTGGGAGCAGTGGGCAGCCATATTGCTGCAGCGCCCGGGGAGCAGTGGGGGGTTTGGTGCCTTGCTCAAGGGTCTCACCTCAGTCGTGGTATTGAAGGTGGAGAGAGAGCTGGTTATTCACTCTTCCCAACGACAATTCCTGCCGGACCTGAGACTCGAACCCGCGACCTTCGGGTTACGACTCTCCGACTCTCTATCTCAGGGGTGCCCAAACTCGGTCCTGGAGGGCCGGTGTCCTGCAGAGTTTAGCTCCAACTTGCCTCAACACACCTGCCTTCAAGTTTCTAATATGCCTAGAAAGAGCTTGATTAGCTGGTTCAGGTGTGTTTAATTGGGGTTGGAGCTAAACTCTTCAGGACACCGGCCCTCCAGGACCGAGTTTTGGCACCCCTGCTCTATCCATTAGTCCACGACTGCCCCAAAGTGGAGATTAAAGTCCAGGATGCACCCAGAGAACAGAGGCAGTGGCAGTACAGTCAGTCTAAACTGAAAAGGTCCTCTCGAAAGGTCACAAGAAGGTTATTTTACCAGACTTATCTCAGTGAGGGACACTCTGTAACCACAGGTTACCCCAGAATTGCTGTGTTACAATACATAGTCTTTCTTTAAAAAGAAAACAGAGCTACATATAGACCCAGAACCTAAAATTGGTGGCTTGGCAAACGAATGTGGTATAAGACAGTTAGCGAGATGGAAAGGATCGTTTCAGTCCACAAACAAGTGCTTTACAAAGTTAAGTGAGCTAGTAACAAATTCTTGGGAAGGGAAATAACACTTAAAAGACTTTGCACTGCCACAGTTATCTATACTAATGCAATATTGTATAGTCTTCAAAAGTACAAAGTTTAAAGTTCCTTTCAGTCCCATTTAAACAACTGCATTTGCTGCAGTGCATTTCAAAGCGGAGCCCTGTGCAAAATTTCTGTGCCGTTTGATCATGACAGTACATCTGCTTCAGCTCTATCATAAAACGCCTTCATCTTCCAGCAAGCTTGCACTTGTGATGGTTTGGGCCATCCCCCTTTCTCCTGGAACTACTCGCTCAACGGAATAGCACAAGAACACCGCAAAGGTCTAGCGAACAAATTAAATAAATAATTAATTACACTTTATCCCTAAGTTGCCAAGGCAGTAAAATGCAAAAAAGAAACATATCAAGACCTGTTGCATTTATCAGAAATTACTAATCGTTTTCACGAAAGCAGTTTGACTAGTGTGACTGCATCTTTGTGCATGAAGGAAAGCCCCAGAGTCCAAGCTTTTATCCTACCGCTACAGTATATGACTCCATCGTCGACACTACGGTCTAAGTAGAAAGCTGGACATAACTCTCTGTGCCCAATCCCTGCTGGATTAAGAAAAATTATCCAAAGCAGGGTGCAAACCAGAACCAGTAGGGAATTTAGGGCGTTTGCTGAAGTCAAATGAGGTCCTCAGTACTTTTGGCTCCCCAAGTTTGTTTTTATAACTCAGTGTTCCCCCTTCAGTTCAAAAGCAGTGCGTTGCTAGGAGAAAGATCCATCTTCTCTTTGCTCTATTGGTAGAGACTGATGGAAAATCTGCTGAGTGCTTAAGAAAGGTGCCCAGAATGGAGCAGGTTGGCTGAGCCTGGGCTGCTGAACTCAAATGACCCACATTCTCTGATTACCAAAACAAATGAGATGGAACACTCATTGTTTAACCGAATCATGGTCTGATCGCAGACCGGTGACTACAGTGAAACCCAATCTAAAGTCTGCAATTTAGTGAACAGCCCAACTGAAAGACAGGAAGTGAGGGAGGTCTTAAATACACACCATAAACAAATTCACCACAAATGATGAATTGAGCTGTTTATCTGACTTACTTTGACATGTCAACACAAAACTAGACACATAATCAACACCATACACTGGACCGCAACTGAAGCTGGAGTTTTACAGAACAATATGCCTGAATGCAGGGTGGTATGTGGTGTGTTCTGACATAAACATGCCATTATATATACACAGTTAAAGACCCAAACTATTATCAAACGAAGTAAAAATGAGAAGGAACAGCAACCGTGTAGACGACACGCCCACCTTGAGTACATCAAAGCTTCAGAGTTATATATTATATACTAGCCTTTTGTACCGAAAACCCAGTCAACCCATACTATATAGCATGTATTATTTTAGATGTCAAGGTGAGGTTTTGGGGTAGTCCTGCCTTACCAGATATGCTATGCATGGTACATTTTGTATTATTCTGACTGTTTTTGTTTTTTATAACTGATGAGATGTGCTATCTATGTTATTTGACGAAAACTGGTTTAAACTGGTAGGTCATCACAAGCAAGTAAAGTTCAAATTTTCAGAACAGCATAACCACAAGGGATGAGTCACTATGGTTGATTAGTTGGGTTCTGGATTAGTGGGGACAACTAGTTTACTTAGATTTTTGTTACATATTGTTTTAATATATATAGTGGCAGTGTTTTAATTAGAACGCCAACACAAAGCTATACATTTTGCACAATGGCTGAACCTTAACCAACCTAATTATACAATTTATCTTAATATCTATTAATGAATGTTCAAAACTAGTCTATAGACATGTATCCTTCCCTAATATTCAGATAACTGTGGTCAACCAACATGAGCAACAATTAGCCTACACATTCTTAAATGTCTATATTTCATAAAGCAGAGATGATGATAAATAACTGAGTGTATCAATCTAACCATTACACTTTGACACCAGAGGACTTACAGAAACTCCATCTGATCTATTTTGCCTAATTAAACACATGGCACTGTCTGAACATTCATCGTTTAGAGTAACCAGCGGTGTGTTTCGGAAAACCCTGACACAGTTTACTCTTCTGCGGTTTTATCGCTGATCTGAGGCTACAACGCCTTTAGGTGTCAAGAACGTTTCGATTTAGAGCAGGTTTAGAGCAGGTTTCCTGTCAGGAGGACCATCTATTGTCTGAAGTGACAACAACGGCGTTAACAAAATGATAGCGGCGGCAATACACGTCCCGACGCGTTAAAATGCGGTGCAGACACGTGTAATTACTTTTCTAAATGTATTTTCCATCCTAACCGTCAATTATGAAGGCTCGAGGTCTGCGCTGAGGGCGGGTACGCTGCGCGGTTCAGCGCTCGGCTGGTCGAGTCTGTTGCTGGCCAGATCAGCTGGCAGTGTGTCCGACGGGGGTGTGGCACATCACAACAAAGAGCTTAACAGTCAAACAAGCAACCGCAGAAGTCTCACCAACCCCCATCTTTTAATCATTTTTTATTACCATGTATCTAAAGGACTAACGCAAAGAAAACCAAATTGTACGCGAACCCGCTGTTTCTGGACTTTAAAAGCCGTTCGCTGTCTGCGCCGCGCGCTATTGCCAGTGACTTTTCGCAAACTACCACCATCGCCTCCTGAAACTATAGCCTACAAGACTTTATGAGCGATTACATCATGGGGTGCCTGGCTCTTTTTGCGCCAGCTGTGTGTTAAATTTAATTGCGAGCAGATTTTTGTGAGAAGGTATTGAATGTAGCACAAATATGTGTGTATGCATGAGCACGCGCACACATATGTTGTAAATAGTTTTTTTGTTGAATGTTTCTTTTATGGTACATTGTTGTCACTATTACTTTTATTAACATTCCTGCCACTTTGTTTTATTAGTATTATTTCTGACCGTTTTATTGTGTGGATTAATGCATTGGCATCATTGTACGCAGAATAATCGTGCCAAATAAAGTGCTTTGAACTTGAAACTGAAAACTGGTTTATTGGACATATGCGTGTGTTGAGTTGGCTCGTATAGGCGAGGCACTGGGGGGTGAAGAACTGTTGCCGTTTACCATAATATAGCTTCCTCATAGTGGGCGTGCCAGTATTTACGATGCTACTTACCTCGAATAACTATTTATTTCCTTTAAAACGACTAGTTAGTGTAAATGCATGTTTAATAAAGAATATCACTGCAACACAACAGTTGTCCCTTCACGTAAAAGCTGACCTTGTGCCGAACACAATGTGCCCAAAGTGTGCGAACGCGTAAATGCCGCGATGTTTACATTGGATCCGCGAAACGGCAATACACTTGGCAGGAATGGAAACTGACCTGTATGTGTCCTTAGGTGGGCTTTGAGATGGGACGATTTGCCATAAACTTTTTCACAACCTGAATAGTGGCATTTGTGCTTTTTCTGTGGGGGTTCTTGTTCAATTCGACCCCTAGATCGTTTGCTTCTTTGTTTAAGAGCAGGGTCGCCGGTGATGGTGGTGGTAGGTGTGGCAGAGTTCCCATCATCTCCGGTTAGGGTTGCTGTTGGTGGCGTGCTCTCCTCCTTTATTTTTGCCTGCTCGGCAAAATTGGTGGGGGTCTGTTGATTAAAATCCGCCAAAATTCTCGCCACCACAAAAAGAGATGAGTTGTCTTTCAAAGGCTCCTTGGTTTCTTCTCCATTCCTCTGTGCAGCCGCAGTTTCGGGCTTGATCTCTCTATTCCCTTTTGGACCGTGGACAATTGCTTGGCTGGACATTGACACAAGGCACTCGGCTGCGAAGTGATCCATTTCGTTGAAGAGTAGAAGTTGTTTCTTTATGGCATTCAAACCCAATGACAGTAGACCATTGAACTCAGTAGATCCCTTTGTGTGATGCTGAATAGGCAGCTCTCGTAAGCAAACTCACTTTGCACTATCTTACCGGCTTTTCAGCAACACTGACATCCTGCATGTAAATCATGCGAGATCGAGCCGTGCGCGCGCCACACTGACTGCTTTCGTCCTTTAGAGATAAGTTTCCGGTGATGAGAGCTCTGAAAACTTGTCTGGATTGAGTATCAAAACTGCCATCGTGGCTGTAGCCTTCACAACGTTAAAGTGACAGTATGCTGTGCGCCGATTAGAGCTGATTGTATCCATGCTGGGGGCGTGTCGGCCGGTAGCGTTTAGCAACGTCACCGCGCACTCATTGGATGGCGACGCGTCCCGGAGTGCACTAGCTTACTTGCCCCCCACCAAACTTTTTAGAAAGTATAAAAGAAACTTCACTCAGAACCTAAATGCATATATAAGACACGCATCGGTAGGTGTGAGAGTTGAGTTAATTTTTCAAGTAATAGTAATTTACATGGTAAAGTAATGGTAAAATTGCTAAAGATTTCACTCCTCACCCACTCACTCAACGCATTTTTGTAATGACTCCAATCCTACATTTTTTTATTATTGTAATTTAACAGGATTTGTAATGTAGGCTACAGTCAGAGACTCCTACTGATAATGCTTCTATTCAGAATGTTTTATTATTAATTGCAAATATGTATTATCAGCATAATATTTGCATATAAAGTTGACCTTGAAAAAAATTAATTCCTTATCTTTGTATACTGGATTATATAACCTTTTTTTATAACTTTTTTTGGCCACAGAGTTCACTATAACTTCAATATAATTTCCCTTTATAAGTGGCATTCATTTAGGTTGGAAAAATCAACATTATTTCATATAATTTACTGTATGACAAAGCAGTGGTCGCTATAATAGCTCTCACTTAATGTATGTTGCCGCAATGGCTCCCATTGAATGGAAATAATATAGAATGGAAACAATACTGTAAAATATTTATACAGTTGGCTTCATTCAGTCAAAGACACCAAGGGCCTGGAAGGGACAAAACATTTCAAAATAAATAACGCACAGACACAGAATCCCAGACTGGAAAATATATTCTTATTCCTGCATTTCACAAGCAGACTGTGGGGGTGAAAATCGAGATCAGTGTTTCAAAAGTTACTTAATCTTTTTCATGTGAAAGCAGGAGAGGAGGAAAAAAAGGGCTGAAGCCCACCACTTCAGCTCTAACGATGCACTATTCTCCTGTGGGAAAGCATGTACTCTCTTTCAGTCCTATTCACAATAGACTTCTCTGGAAAGTTCCAAGTGTTCATTGAGAGCAAGGCTACATGGCATTATTCAGAGAGCCATCTGGTTGTATTACTTTACATATTCTTTCACCACCACGAGAACTGGTTGTTCTTGCATTTCATGCAGTGTTTCTGAGGCAAATCCTATCACAGCATAATGACAAGACGGCATTACATATTCACACGATGGCTGTTTTTTTTGTTTTTTTTTTTTTTTTTTTTTTTTTTTTCCTCAAAACTCAAATGGACGAAAATGCAACCTAAAAAAAAGAGAAGTTATACCTTAATAAATATATTTATTTATAAAATACATTATGTGTTTGTATTATAATTTTTTTATTAATATTTATTAAATTTGACATTCTATGAACCTATACATTTATAAGATTTAATATTAATAATATTTGGTATAAATACAATTATCCTAGCTTTTTATATGTGATTCTGTAAATGTATAGGCAAACCAGTAGAAGGAGTTAGCACCTTACTTTTTTGTTTTAGCAGAAATTTCATAATACCATCAAAAACAGATGCCACTGATTTGCCTGATCATACAATACAAATTTTACCAAGTGCTTCTGCAAAAGGCCTTTTTGTAACCAGTGAGAAACATTAATGAACTCCCCCCCCCCCCCCCCAGTGTCCCACACAGTTGAAAAAACCCCGTATCATTCTCCTATTATAATTTGTGTTCTCAACAATCACCAAAATGTTTCAGAAGTAGGCTGAATCAAGTTCTCAATTTCACCACGCGAGTGAGATGACTCAGCCATTCTTCTATACTATCAAGAAAAATCACATTCTCCTGGGGCTCTGCATCATTACTGATGATTGTTGCACATGCCCTCTCGAGTTTTGAGATGTAATCCCATTGGATACGAACAGTTTGTGAGGACAACCTGACCGCACCACCAGGTGGTACACACCAATCAAGGCCATGCTGTCCTAGAACACAAGGCCCATATACTGTAGCGCTGTGGACTGATTAGACTGTTTCCTTGTATGGCACATGCCATACATAGTGTGTACACTCTTTGTCTGAGAAATACAGACAGAGATATATAGATCAGATAGTAATCGATAGTAGTAGGATAGATAGATAGATTGATAGATAGATTGATAGATAGATGTAGCTAGACAGGGGGGGGGGGGGGGGGGGGGGGACAGACAGAGCAGGAACTACGACAGAGATAGATAGATAGATAGATAGATAATAGTTAGATAGATAGATAGATAGATAGATAGATAGATAGATAGATAGATAGATAGATGTAAAGTCCCCTCAAAGCTGTCAACTTTTTACCTAGGCAAGCTGATACCATTTAAGCAGTCATCATGGGTGAAAACTGATACTTTTCCAGTCATGATTCATGTGGGTTGTGCATGTGATTCCTTTCCCTCACTAGACAAGCAAAGAAGGACAATAATGTGGCATCTCTTACTGTCTCTCATAATCACTGCATGCTTCCCAACAATGTGTCATCATGACCTGAAAGTCTGACAAGCAAACACACCTCAAAAGACTGAAGGTCACATAATACAGTTCAGTTTGTCTTCTTTCCATGGAAGCTATAAATTAGAAATGACCTGCACACTCATCATGGCCTGATAACTAGGGCTTGACTGCTGTAAAAAGATTTTGTGTTTGCCATTTCTTTTCTCTCTCTTTCTTTCGTTTATGAGATGTTTTGTTTTTTTTGTTTTTTATATTGAAGTTACTGTAGCCTTTAAATGTCAGTTCAGCAGCTCTGGCACATGTGAAACTCAGAGGCTGTTTGTGGTTTAGCTTTGTTCTTTTGATCTACAGTTGGGAAACATATAATTTCCCATCATGCATGTAACAACTCTCTTCCTGTTCATCTTCAGACAGTGCCCTCTCATGTTGATCTAGGACCAGCTTTGTCCCAGCTCAATTCTAATCTTAACCATCAAAAGAGAAACTACAGAACTGGTCTCAGATCAGCACCCAAAGACAACTTAAACAAAACCCTCTGCGAACTTGAGCAGCACACAACATATGGCAAAACATTAAACCTAAAAAAAAAAAACCTGATCATGATAATAAAAACCTGCAAGAACTTCCCGAATAACATCAACAGTGCTCTTGCATAACATAGTTGACTGGTCAATCATTTCACATGCTGAAATTTCCGCCCATGTCCTTGGCAAGATTCCTGACCTCAATGACTACCGTGGATCACGCTGTTCTGCTCTGTTGTATCCCAACCACCCCAGAACAAACATCTCACTTAAAGGTACACGAACTGAGCTTCAACCAGATGCTGGGCTTTTGTTTTGTCTGTTGAAGGAGACTAGAGCACAATGAGAAACATTAAGCTATAAACCAACAGCGAGAATAAACTAATGACGATGAGGTAAATGTAGCATAAATGTCAGAGAAAAAGCCATAATTTATGATTTATGCAAAGACAAATTAAGGATTTCATGCTTCTGAGAGACATAAACAAGTACAAAGTTTATTTAATCAATGTCCAGAGCTTGGATTTGGTCCAGCTGGATATTTAGGTTACACGTGCCACAAGTAATTCATATATTTATTTCAATAAAGCAGTGAATTTTCATTTACAGTTTGAACTATAACAGTTAAATATAGAAATATAATAAAGCCACTTTAATGACCCTTTGAAATTAAAATAGTAGGTTTTATTTTTATGCCTTAGTCCATGTGCCAGTGTAGTCCTACATGTTGCATAAATGGGTATTTAAATGTATAGTCACTGTTTTATAGGGAAACAGACCAAAACACTGATGACTCATCTTGCACCACAGATTTTTGTACAATTAAATGCTCTTCAGAATGATAAAGTCCCACCCACAAATACAATCTGCCATAGATAGATAGATAGATAGATAGATAGATAGATTTTGCTCAAGCGTCCTGTTTGAACAGAAAATACATTGGCACAGGAATCAAACCTGCAGCTCTCAAGTGATTTCAATGCAAATATTGTAATTGTTCAATAACCCGAATGTACTGTATCTACCAATTCATTAAAACAGACCACAAGAAGGTCATATTAGTTATGCTAATTAGTACAAATCAGTGACATGCTAAGCGTAAATTGATTTTATGAGGCTGATGCTTGCTGAGGCTAGCAGTAATCCACTCTGAAACAATGCTGCAGGGAACGGCTTTGTCTGCTTCACACAAAACAGCTTAAAAATAACAAATTGGAACAAACACACTTTAACTAGCTGGCTGTGAGGAGCAGCTCTATTCATGAGGAATCAATCAGTGGACTGGTAAGACATGTCTGATGGAGGAAGAGGAGGAAAATCATCTATCTGTATCTCTCCCTTCAACCACACAGTTTGACCCTCATGCTCTGCATTAGCACGCCTTGATGACGACATGTATAGAGAGCTTCTAGCTGACCCCTATTCAAACTCAACAGTGATATTATGTACATGAACACTATGTACACTATGTTCATGTAACCTATATAACACAATGGTGTGGCCTTAGGGTACACGTATGTAATGTACTTAAGGTAGGACTTTGAACTTTGATTTTCCTGTTCTTTATCAAAAGACGTAACCATTACTAATGGAGTTCAACAGTGACTGCCCACTTTTACAGTAGCCTTTGTTACAGTAGCCTTTGTTACAGGATTTTCCATATGCATTTTCTTCATAGTGATTTCAAGTCAATATATATAAATAATTTGGTGTAATAATACATTGAAATAATAAGTTTACTGTATGTTAACAAATAATTGCGCCTTCGGTTGGGGGGGGGGTGGCTTTTGGGTTTTTTTTTTTTTTTTTTTTTGTCCGGGGGGTTTTTTTTTTTTTTTTTTTTTTGGTGTTTTTTTTTTTCGGGGGGTTGGGGGGGGGGGGGTGGGGGGGGTGTGGGGGGGGGGGGCCTACGAGAATTCAATACCTTTACAATAAGGTTCCATTTGTATACATTAGTTCAGTCATAACTACTCTCAGGATAGATTGTAAAATCTTTATTTATGTAAATAGAATGTGCATAGGTTTAGTCCTGGTGGACTAAATCTGCTATGCTGCTGCTGCTGGAGAGCAATTAGACTTTCTTCTGCTAAATGCTCAAATAATAAAATTAAAAGGAAAAATTATGCTGCCGCTATAGAGAGAGGAAGATCCCCCATAGATCTGGACAGGTGGTACTGGGGAGGTGGTGGGCTAAGATCAGGACAGGCATAGTGTGCAGACACAGCTTTCATTGAATACGACCTGTTTAGTATGTGAATCCGATTGGCTAGAAACTTTGAACTGAATGAACCCATTAGAATGCAAGTAGAGTTTCATGGCTAAACTTTACATTTAACCACACAAGATAACATAAACTAACTATGAAAAATACTTCTAAAGAATGTATTAAAGGTGGGGTAAGCGATTTTTCAAAAACGCTTCAGAAAACCGAACTGAACTGACAGTCTCAAGTCTTTTTTGTTTGATGCAACAAGCTTGCTCATCAGCATTTGGCAATTATCTGCCATCTCGTCACCTCTCAAGCTCTGTCAGGTTGGATGGGGGCAGATGCACATTTTCAGGTTTCTCCAGAAATATTTGATTAGGTTCAAGCCCAGGATGGGGCTGGGCCACTCAAGGACATTCACAGAGTCGTCTATAAGCCACTCTTGCTGTGAGCTTAGGGTCATTGTCCTGTTGAAAGAGGAAACTTCCGCCCAGTCAGAGGTTCTGAATGCTCTGGACTGGGTTTTTATTAAGGCTATCTCTATATTTTGGTGCATTTAGCTTTTCTTCTACTCTAACGAGTCCCTCAGTCCCTGCTGCTCAAAAATAGCCCCACAGCATGAGGCTGCTACCAGCACACTTTATTTTTGGGATGGTGCTCTGCAGGTGATGAGCAGAGCTGGTTTCCATCAAATATTATGTTTGGAATTGAGGTTCATCAGACCAGATAATATTGTTTCTCACATTCTGAGGGTTCTTTAGGTGCTTTTTTGCCAAGTCCAAGTGTGTTTTCATGTGTCTTCACCGAGGAGAGGATTGAGTCTGGCCACACAGCATAAAGCCCAGATCGGTGGAGTGTTACAGTGATGTTTGTCCTTCTGTAGGTTCTCCCATCTGCATATATGATCATGTAGCTCAACTAGAGTGACCATCAGGTTCTTGGACACCACACTAACCAAAGCCCTTCTCCAACAGTTGCTCAGTTTGGCCAGGACGCCAGCTCTAGGAAGAGTCCTGGTTGTTTCAAACGTCTTCCATTAAGGGTAACATTAAGGGAGACTACATGCTTCTGTGAACCTTCAATGCAGCAGAATGTTTTCTGAACTCTTCCACAGATGTTTGGCTTGATGCAAACCTGTTTCTGAGATCTACAGGCAGTTCTTTTGACCTCAGGGCTTGGTTTTGCTCTGATATGCATTTTCAGCTTAGACCTTTTATTAAGATGTGTGTGCCATTCCAAATCATACCCATTCAATTGAATTTGCCACAGGTGAACTTCACTCGAAGTGTACTAACATCTACAAGCAATATGAATGCTCCTGAGCTAAATTTCAACTGTCCCAAATATGCAATGGAATCATTTTTTATTTTTAATAAATTTGCAAAGATGTTAAAAACCTGTTTTTTTTTTTGTTTTACCATTATGGTGTATGGAGTGTAGAATGATGTGGGGAAAAAGTAATTTAAAGCAATTTAACATAAGGCAGCAACATAAAAAATGTGAAAAAAATGAATACTTTTGCAAGGCACTGTATATATACTGTATATATATGGTGTAGACAGCATCACTGATTATGAGTTCTATGGTATTTTGTCGCGCCGCGCCACTCGTGTCCGATGTAGACACAGTGTAACATTGGTTTTACTTTGTTTCACAGAACTAATCATTGCATGGGTTGCGTACTTATGTGTGGGGTGGAGCTATCAAAATAGAGGCGAGACCCTTTTGGGGTAGGGGCGTGTTTGTTTAGGTGATTTCAGATGTCAACGTTGGATACCAGAAATCACTTACCCCACCTTTAATATATTAATGTGGATTCCACATTTACTTTATCATTATTAAAATCAAAAAGTTGTATCCTGTTTTTGATGGACATGAGCGACATGGACTAAACAAAGAACAACTGTATTTTTATTAACTAACATTACCAAATATTAATAAATACTATAACAAATGTATTGCTTATTGTAGTTAATGCCAGTTAATGCATTAACTATAATTAACAAATGGAACCTTACTGTAAAGTGATACAGAGAATTATTTCAGATAAACATTTTAAAAAACTAAATTATTGCAAACTTTTGGCCACCAGTGTACATAAATACACTTTTTAAAAAGTTTATATAAATATAAAAATACTTTGAGATGTCATTTATATATTGCATGAGTGGGCAGTTTCTCCTCTCTAAATCTCTGATTAGTGGTAGTGTAGTTCTTTGCAGAAAATATGTTCTTTAAACACAATTTTTTTTTAATGATGTTGACTTGTGGCTTGAATAATTCTGACTTGTGTCAGCACCGCTTAACCAGCTTATGGAAGATCTTCAGAGGTTTATATATTTATGTTAAAAATCTATTAAAAGAAAGAGTTTTGTTACTCCAGTACACTAATTGCTCTCTGGTGGCACATGATCTATAATCACATTATAGCATCTATCCCAACAAACTTTGTCATGTGGGTTAGACTATGGAAATTGAAAATTGAACATCAATATTCCAACATCCAAACCTTGCAGCGGATGTCAATACCCTGCACATATGAAAAGCCAAACAGGCTGTGCCCTCTAGCAGCTAATGAAAGGACAGATTAACAAGGCTCTCATTAAATGAGAGCAAATCCTTCTGAAACACAGAGAGGTCACCGGTTGGATTTGAATTCAATGTTACTCCAAAATCATACTGTTAAGACTTTTAAATGTTATTTTAAACTCCTCAGATTTAGATCATTATTTATTTAATATTGTCCTTATTCAATATATTGTTTCAAAATCACAACAAAGAAGTGTATTGTTCCTATTGATGTATTCTCAAGGGATTTTTAGCATGAAGAAAATGTTCTGAGGGCAGACCAACTGACCACAATAAAACAAGGCTAAACACAAACATAAAGTGACCACTGACTCTTTATGGAAACTTTAACTCCATAGGTCTGCATAGTAAACATCTCTATTTTGAATTACATTATTTGAAGCCAGTAGAGTGGGTGTGCATTTGTGCTTTCAAACACACTTTGTCAGGAAATCGTATGAAACCAAAATGAGAAATGCAGCTGCTATAGCGTGTGAATGCTTTCTTCAAGTGCTTGTGATTTCAGAGTTAAATTTGTTCAACAATGACCCTAATGGACTGTGATAAACAGTCATTGCAAGTAGCCATGTGAAACGGTAAAGCTAATATGGCATATACAGTATACACATACAATAATATATTTTTCAATGAACAGGCAGTACTTTGGCTTTAATTATAGAATTATTTAGCTGACCTCACCCTTGTTGTGTAATGCATGGTTTTTATGACATATATTTTTACTGAGTGCAGGAGGTATAGGTATCATTGCATGTTCTCACATGCTGAGGTTGTAAAGTATTTGTTATTATGGCCTTGAATGGAATTCATTAGTCACCCAACTATATCTGACACAAGCTCTCTGCATTCAGAATTGGACTTTGGAGACAAACAATCAAGCACTGTACACAAAACCACTGTTATCGAGTTGCACAACACAGTGAGGTAAAATAGCAGGCAATAATGTGTGTTATCTTGAACAAGAGATCTGAGAATTAGGGAGGAAGCAGAGATGATTGTATCACTTTTTTGGTTTGTTTATTTATTCAGAAAATATTTAGCCATAAGCTTTGAAATTTAGACTTTTAAAACATATTGTGGCAACTAGGTGGCTCAGTTAAAGGCACAATGAATGTGAATGGAAGTAGCGACCGATCCTTTCTTAAATATTGTGATGTACAAGTGAGTAAAGCAAAAAGCAGAAAAACTGTAGGGCTAGTCTTGTTTCAATCCACTGGTTGTTGATTAGCCTTTTTCACACTTCCGTGTTCCTGGCTTCCGGATTGGTGCTTGCAGGGTAAACAGCGGCCGTACTGAACAAGAATAAGTTCGGGAATCAAAGTCTTTTTTTACAAATTAGATACTTTGAAAATGCTTGAACTGCTACAAAGCGCAAACACAACTAACTTTTTGCGTCAGCTTCGGGTCATCACAAATAGTTTTATTTTAAATGGTGGCAAAATTCAGTAAGTTTTGTTAACTTTTCTGTCCGTTTGGTGCTGGCTGTGCACTCTCAACGTGATTTGTTTTCACGATTATTATTATTATTAAAGTAATATTGTATTTTCTACTTACATTTACATTTAGGAATTTAGCAGACGCTTTTATCCAAAGCTGTTATCCAAAAATGAGGACAATATAAGCAATCAAAACCAGCAAAAGAGTAATAATATTATAAAGTAATAAAGTTAAGGTTAGCTTACATGGTTTTATACGAAAATAAAATAAGAAATAAATGAAAAAAAGTAGATAGAATAGAAAAAAATAGAGAATACTTGCTCTATCTCCTTTGCATTATTAATGTGATGGCGTAATTGTATGTTGTATAATGTGCCCTGGGAATTAAAAAAGGATTAATGCGGGATTTCATGGCTGTTTATTTGTATTCGCTATTCTGTTGCAGATGAGTTTTAATACAGCTTCAATCGGGATATGGACTCAGTTCGAAGTGTTTAATTTATTCTATGGAAAAACGGGTTATCTGGATACTAAATGTAGTAGGTTTTAAGTATTTATCAGGATGTGCTGATTTGAGGGAAAGTATAGGACTAATCGAAAAGTGAGATAATACTAGCTCTAATGTACCCGGAGTACTAGTGGAACAGAACAGCATTGGGATTACGTTTATCATCTCACGAGTTCAGCGAAATAGCACCATGGCATAAAGTTACAAACAAGTTAAAATGGTTCTGTTCTTTGGAGATTAGTATAAACAAAACAACTGTAAAAAGGACAAAACAGAAGAAAAGGTTAAGAAGCATTATTTGAGGGAAAAAGGGCACAACTAATTATACCACTAGGTTGCAGACTGTAACGGAACTAACTTTTATACCCTATGTGACGTTAATGGTACTCGGATTTTGTTAAAAACTGTGACTAAATGGATGGAATTATCAGTATGAATGCCAAAACTATTAGTCACAATCATTAAGAAAGGGGATGTGGATAAGCAGCATCGAAAGCTGGAGAAGTCCCTAGCATATGGGTGTCCAGGTCTGGGAAAATTAACCAGAAGATGATATGAGCTCTGACTATTGCAAAGTTGAAAAATACATTAAAAAGGTCAAACGGTTTTAAAAAATAATTTTTAGAAAATTATTCAGTGGCTGATGATAATCATACAACTAAGATCAATAAATGTACAATTCGGAATAAGCACGAACTAATATGCAAACTAGGTCACTATGAAAGTAGATAGCTGGTCCTAATAACTCCCCCTCCGGCGCTTCCAAAACTCCCATAAGACCTTCGTTTCATAGACGAGCGAAAACACGTAAATATTTATGAACTTTCGGAAGTGAGAGCTTTGACTGACCCTCTATAAATTAGAACAGAGTGACGCTAATCTCAACCCATTTACACCCAAGACCCATATAGGTAGTAAGGACATTGTTAAAATAAGTCCATGTGACATCAGTGGTTCAACCTGAATTTTATGAAGCTACAAGAATACTTATTGTGCGCAAAGAAAACAATAATAACAACTTTATTCAACAATTTTTTCTCTTCTGTGTCAGTCTTCAACGCGCATTCACAAGAGTACAAAGCATGCATGGTCAGACCGATCGGTGTATGACATTAAAATACCATATTCATGACTTCAAAAATGCTCTCGAATGGTTTATTTTGATCATACACCGATTGGACTGCACACGAAACAAAGCCAAAACCATAGATATTATAGGACAATATAGCATATCTGGTCCAGGACGCGTCCTAGGAGACATATCTGGCACGTTTTTAATAATGGTCACCTCAGAAGTACCTTGCTGCTACGGGCGGGTCATCACACAAAGATCTTAAAGCGGGTCACTATTGAATGCGCTAAAACTAACATAAATTTTGTGTATGTTGGTTTGTAATGTAAATTGTTTATGCTTGTTTATTAAAGGTTAAAAAATACACATATTTCATCATTAATGTACATTATCGTTCTCATCTATGCCACCGCCTTCTGAAAAACGAATAAGAGTCGAATTTTTACAAGTGCTATCATTATGAAAAAAAGTCGAAGGTGTGCTATGATGGCCACGCTATCCAGTGCGTTTGGGATGTTGTGCCATGATATAACCACAAGCGTGAGACGAAATGGTACGCCCAAACCATTTCTGTTGTGGATGTGACCACGTGTCTGGCCGGAGCGACGACACAAAAACATGAAAACCCATTACAAACAAAGCATTTGCTGCAACCAGTGGGGACATAATAACAAATTATAATGAGCTTTCACTGTTGTGTACCGTGGCATGCATGCAGCGCGGAAGGGTAACATAAAACCATGTCGCATTGGGTGATCATGAGAAATGACAAAACAACACAAGACTAATTACACTGCCCAAAACTCGCGTGTCGATTTCATCAGTGGCAAAAGCCTTTAGAATGAAAGTACTTAAGTGAGTTCAGAAAAGGCCGGCATTTTAGTCCAAAGTGTTTACTCTCACGTGGATCATGGAACAGTCATCCATAACATTTGTACGGCAATCCACAGCAACTATATGTTATTATTCACACAGCGACCAGCATGGATCAGCTCCAGGCATGTCGAAGCGATATTGTCCTCTTTTGGAAGACCAAAGAATGTAGTTTTGCTTTCACAACGAAAAACATAGCGGCCTAGCATGAGGGGAAGCCCCAGCTTAGCAAGCCCGGGGCTTTCGCCTCACGCGATAGGCCGCTATGTTTTTCCGGGTTTCCGCACTCAGAACGCTATGGCCGATATGTTTTTCGTGAGCTGATGGCGAGGCTTGGGAGAGAGAACGGCTTGTCCCGGTGGATTCCGACGAATAGGAGCGTGAAAACAGTGAAAGCCGATCCAGCGATCCATTGCACTAAGTTGATGTATTCCCTCAGCACCAGCACAGATCAGCTCTAGGCATGACGATTAGGGATATCGTTCTCTTTTTGAAGGCCAAACAAAGTAGTTTCGCTTTTCACAAAGAAAAAGAAACACACAGTGTCTTCAGGCTATGGCGGCAGCGTGGCATTTACCACTATACTACAGCGAGAATAAAAGTTTTGTCTTCTTTCTTTGCGTGAACATTTGGGCGGCGTTATGCAAATCTTTCCACGTAGTGAGGTAGATATGTGGGGGCGTGTTCGAACGAGCCATTTTAGGTAGGTGTGGCTGACTCTTAACTTTTATAAAGAATATCTCTTTGGATTTGAGACTAGTTTGCACGTTAAGATGTTGTGTGTTTTCTGTCTTTATGCAACAAGAGATTTTGTAGACACTCCAAAGAGAAGTGAAAAAATTAATGCAGGTCATATGTGCCTTTAGAATTGTTGTTCCGAAGATGAACGAAGGTCTTACGGGTTTGGAACACCATGAGGGTGAGTAATTAATGACAAAATTTACATTTTTGGGTAAACTAACCCTTTAATTTGAGAGGCATTTTCTAAAATGATTTATCTACACCTAAAATAGATTTTTAATTGCACCGTCCATGAACATTAGTTTCAAATAGTAGCATAATGGTAGCCACAAAGATGTATTCTACCCCTCAGACCGAAAACAAAACCCTCCCCCGATGTGTGCACATTCTTTGTCTGGTTGTTTTGATCGGAGTGCAGCGAGTCAACGGGTTCAAAAGTGGGCGAGGCTCGTCGGGGCTGCGCAGCGTTCAACTCTCTTTCCCCAAACCCACTGCGCTGTGTCTCACACGACGAAACGTGTGTTATTCCAGGGAGAAAACTTATATCTTTTCTCGCATCCTTAACAAAAACTGCAGTGTTCCAGAAATCTTGTACACTGTGTTTGTCCTCAAGTGACCCGCTGCAGAAGTGAGTACATCCCGTTCCTGTGATATTAATAGCTCCCTTGCGTCACCAAATTGTGCTAGACTGCTCTGCTAGACACGCGATGCTAGCCGAGCGCGCAGCAACGCATTCGCACTTCAAACAAACATCGTTATTAAAATATATATATATATCTATTGGGCATCAGATGACTGTCTAGGTCGGATGTGGGAATGTGTGCACAACGTCATACGTGATGCATTGATTCTACAGAAGGGCTTGCCAGGAAGTGGTTATCCTATTCTTTTTTTTTTTTTGTAGATTCACAGAGTTGCTTACTAATAGGATATCTTAACATTCGTGTGGAAATGCAATTTCAAATGAAAGTTGCACATAAGAAATTCTTGTTTAAGTAGTTTTTAGTCATGAACCATTTGATGAACTGTTTAGACCTGGTAGATGGAGCATAGTGTGTTGTGGTTAGATGTTAATTTCCATGTGTAGTTTACTATTTACAGGTTCACAGCTGGTATCTATTGGTTACAGACAGTACAGGTTGTATGATTGTTGCTCTGGTGCAACTTCACACAATCAAGGTGCGTGGGGAAAAAAAAAAATTATATTGATACAATACCAGCGACACTTGTGACTAAGACACAAGTGTCACTGGTATTGTAACAGTATCAGTACAGTACAGTGTTAGTTAATACTGTAAGAAATAGTTTGTAGTGCCATAATAAACAGTATTTCTGTATCCATTAGTGCTATTGACTGCATATGTTCTACTTTCAGAGTTGACACTAAACTTAATGGCAGTGTCATGTTTTCATTGATCATCTGTGATTTTTTTATACATAACACACTGAATATATGTTACAGGCATAATGGAGTCTAATTATTGAAGTTTGGGTAAGAATGTAGATGTAGCGTCCCTATATGTGACTGTTAGCCACACATGTGCCAGCACTGCTAAAGATTTGTTCACCAGTTCGTGCTCATTTCTGGAATTTTTATATTTTGCTGTCATATAAAGCTCACTTAAAGGCATAGTTCACCCAAAAAGGTAATTTGCTAAAAATTCACTCACCCTCAGGCTATGTAAGAGAGAGATTCTTCAAGCGGTGAACTGATTTGGGACATTAGCATTGACGATCACTTGCTCACAATGGTCCGCTGCAGTTGACATGGGCATGGGCCGTCAGATATGAGAGTCTAAAAGCCTGGATAAACCAGTTCATCAACGAATCCCACACACCACTGTGACAGTCTACGACAGTACAACATTTTGTTGAAGCTGCTGTTTAGACTAAAAAAAATTTGGACATTTATAACTTTAAACCATTGCTTCGGGGCTAAATATATACTGATGTTCCTTTTTCCCTAACGTTGCTTTTCTGGTGAAAAGGCCATCCGCCATGTATTCAGGAGAGAATAAGGGCCAGATCAAGCTTTTTACACAGTATCAGGCTAAAATCGCGAGTTCGCACACAGAAATATTTTGGTGGATAATTTAAAAATACTGTTAAATGTAATCTTTAGCAAATGTCAAAAAGAAGATCCATTTTTCATACTGCACATAGTATTACTATGATGCATAAAGTCTCTTGTAGCATGTAAAATTATTTCAGTTTGTAGTGTTTTATTTTAAATGTATTTAGACAAAATCGTGTCAGTCAAGCACATTTCTTTCCAGATTCACCTAGGTAAATATTATGTTTATCCTCATGTGTCTCTCCAGCAAATTTTAATTCACTTGATGCTTAGAAATGCCCATGTCATTATAAATGATTTTGTAAGCCTGTTTTGGCATTGCTCTTGATTTTTGTAAACATACTTCAGTTTGTGTGATTCACATCCACACCTGTTGTTTTCAGGAAACTCTTTAACCATAATGCCACACGCAGTTTGCAATTACGTACTAACATGCCCTGCAGTTGCTGCGTTGCATAATGTGTATCTGGTTACATTATTAGAGCAACCGCTGATATCATTCATTAGCCTAATATAACAGCGTGATGCAAAGTAATGCTGGTGTGATCGCCTTTCACCAGCTTCTGCTGGAGTTTACGCTCGGGTGCAGTGGGATCTTGGCACGGCCCCAGAGAAAGGGGAAGATAGCAGACAGAGAGGAGGAGGGAGAGAGAGACAGACAGAGGAGGGAGGTGGATCTTTCAATTGCTGGGTTCAGTGTTGTAGTCTATGGGGAGATGGGGGTGTTGATGCATAGAGACAAACCTGACCGAGCTCCCCTGTGTGTACTGCATACAGACAAACCTATTCAGTCACAAACAACTCACCTAGATATTTTTGTTTGACTTCAATAGGAAGTTAGCAAAGTGAATGCGCTGCAAACTTGAAGTATGGACAAGTTGTAGGTTGTTTTCTGTGCACTACTGTGCATCGTAAAGGGGATACACTTATGCAAAATCAAGACTGTTTACAAACAAAGGTCCTACAAAATGCCATAGAGTAATTGCCATCAAACCAATAATAGCCCACACCCTACACCCATCGCACCAGTTGGTTGAGTCCAGTTCGAGTGTGGCCTAAGTCAATGGTGGTCTGTGTTTGGTATCTTCACAAATAAACATGATCATAATGTTAGTACTAATACGCCCCAACTATAGAGTCGGCAACGATTACAAAAACCACAAATTAATAGCAACACCCTATTTCAGTCCGGTTTCAGTAATAATAATAATAATAAAAGAACTTCACGAATAGGTGTTTTATGTGCAGCAAACCACTTCCTTAAAGTTAGAAATCAAAATTTAGTGGCATTTTTATGTAAGTACTGTATATGTATGAAATATCATATAATATAACTTTTTATTTTGCTAAGCCACTGTAAAAATGCTAAAACCTGTTAATTTGTTAATTTTTAAGTTACCTTACCATATGCCGTGACAAATTGTAAATGGTTAACTTCGCATTACATTTTATTTTATTTTACATTAAAATAATTTTATATTGTAAGTAAAAATGATTAATTACTATATAATTTAAAGTGAAAACCAGTAAAATGACATTCCCAGAAGTCCCTGTGTGACACATGATTATATTTCATGCAAGTAATTTTGTTTGTTCACATTTTTTTTTATCAGTGATGTACATTAGGGTGTTTCATTTCTGTTATTTAATGCTTTTAAAGGATTATTTTTGTGTCTCTGTGCTCCTTGAAGGTGTTTTGTCTTTGTGTGTATGACCCTGTGGACCATCTATATGAGTGTTGGCCATCCATTTTTTTATGATGAGTTTCTGCTACCATTTTTTACCAGACATTCAACTGAATATAAATTTACAGTGTAAATCTATTTAAAGTTTTCTTTTTCAGGCGGTACATCGATTAAGCCTGACAGCTGTCATTATGTATCACTTTTTAGGTTTATATATCAACACTTTTAGTATTCATTTTAGTATTAGTGTTTTGTCTTTTAGAGAATTGTTTGTGCTAGTGGCTTGTGTAAAATAAGCTTAAGTGGAGGGAGACAGGAGCTGGCCATGATTCATCACACTCCACATGTCCACTACCTAAAGAAAAGATCCATCCTTGGTTCTTTCAACGCAAAACCGGCCAAGGTTATCTGGAGGACCGCTATTGGCTATCTTTAAGTGCCAAGCCCAAATTGTCTCATACTGCGTCTAGAGACTAGAGGGGGTCGGAAGGAGAGCCTCACCCAGACAGCAGGCACCATGCAAATTACAGCGCAACCCCAAACACACACCCACTTACAATTACCAGTGAGACAGGAGCCCCTAAGGAAGGAGTGTGTCCCTCTGAAGCAGACCCAGACAGATAGTAGAACAGGACTGACAACTCTGTGATGAGCCTTTTGAGTCACGAAAAGCAGAGGCCCTGCCTATGGGCTTCACATTTTATTACCCATGAGGCCGTTTTATACTGCCATTAGATACTCTGGATCGTATCTGAGCAATGTTTTGTCATATCAAAATAAAACCACCCAGGCTGAATGTGTGTTGGATGAAAAAGCAATGGTTGTAAAGTTATAAAGATGTTTGAATCTACTGATCTCTGAAACTGTTGCTATCTCTTATAGATGTGCAGTGCTACAGTAGTCACTTGACTCAATACTGATTCGATTGCTTTTTGTTTTCTCATGGAAACTGCACACTTTCAGTTCCTGTCCTTAAATATTAGGAGACTGTGTTGCACAAGAAGTCTGTTGAAACTTGTAGATTTTTTGAGGAAAATACAATGCTGCTTAATGTCCAGAACGTGCGGCCACAATGCTAGGTAGTTGTAGGTGGTTGCTATGGTATTTGTAGAGTGTTTTGTGTGGTTTTTAGCATGTTGCTAGGGTGTTTTGGGTGCTTGTGTACTTGCCCAGAAGTTAAAAGAGCCCAATCCCAGTCTTTATGGGATTTTTATGATCTTGCATATGAAAACCATAAGTCTGATTGAAAAGTAATAGCACACTTCTTCTGAAAAAGCTGCATGATTTAAAAAATATCATACTTTTCTGTGGGTTAGGAGTAGTGATGCATTGTGGGTAGATTACTTACAAATTGTTGTCCATTAATGAATCGCAAATTAAATGAAGAAATTTTTTTTTTAGTATAATCAGTACATTACACATTTGAAAGTAATCTTCAGAGATACTTTTTGATTACTTTGACATAACTAGTTTATCACGTCATTTGAAATGGGAATGTGATGTACCAAATGATATAAAAATGCTCAAAAAAAAAATAAAAAAAGAGAAAGTATTTACCTCATGTAATGTGAACCGTGTCAGAGAACCGTGAACATTTATTATTAACTTAGATTATTAACCATTACCTGTTAAAATGATCTTCAAAAGTATAAGATAATTTGTCGGTGAAAGAGGTTTAGATGACATAAAAGTTTGGGAATGCCTGCGTTACATGTTAGTAAGAAATGAATTTACGCGTTTTAATGTGTTTGAAACACAAAAGACTTTCAAAGACACACAGTAGTGATACATGGTTAAATAGCCTACTGAATGATAATTCAAATAAAGTGTGTTCATCAGTAGTTGATGCAGTGTTGAAACACTTCTCAAACCTGAAATGATTTTTGTAAATCCAATGGTCACATGCTTTGTGTAGGCCACGACTGAGCTAAAGAATACGTGATCTCTGTGTGAATTGTCACAAAAAGTGGAAGACTTTCTGAGGTAAGGTGGTTGGACTCTATTTTAGGAGAAGGAACATTTATAAGGATGAAGAAGAGGGAGTGAGGGGAGAATCAATAACGTTATGGAATCATTTTTGCTAAGCATGTAATAAGATTAGGAAACATGACTGTAAGTTAGGATTTTGGAGATTTTGCGTCTATCTTTTAAAAGGACTGTGGAAAGGGAACACTTGCGCCTACCCCAGCCGCCCATACCTGGTGGTAGTCAGAACCCAGGGAAACTCAGGGGATCAACCAACAGGTTACTGTCTATGAGACTTTACTGGGCTATGGAACATGTAATAGGGATGGTCTGTACAAAGGAGAAGACATAATACAATAAAGTGGGAATAATACAAACATCAATCCAAATAATTGACGCAGTTATCAAATTACTGGACTAATGAAATGTACAGCCTCAAGGATACCATATAGCACTTAAATGTAGATAGAGCCAATTTAACACAATTCTGTCATTTTAAACATAGCACGTATAATCCTATGCGATGTCTCAAATAGTAAGGCCGGATGAACTATCTCAAGTCGATATAGAAAGATGAAGAACAGAGGAAAATTAAAGCGATTTTATAGTAGATTCACTAAGGCCGGAATATAATAACGTGCATGTAACCAGAAGCTGGTTGAGATTAGGCTTAACTGCGATGCAATCAATCGAAAGTAATTACCTAGCGGAGCAAAATGCGGGGCACGATACAAGAAACTTAATCTCCTAATGACTAGAGCAATCATTTTAAAGACAATTGACATGACGCAAACTCACTTTAAAAGGATGACGCACACATAATTAGACTGGATTTCGGACGGTCTCGCATTTCTCTTCCTGTAGTCTCAAACTCGCCATGTGCCATAGTCGTTGTTTGGTACAGCAGCCTCGCTCAGAAATTGTGATCCATTGACACCGAGAAGTTCTTTGCGTGGTGTACTGAGCCCCTGAACGTGCGGATTGTATGGGCCCTACTGTATCTGGTTTCTGGTGATGGAGGTTGGGCATATACAGAGGTGCCACGATCGTCGAGAATAGATACGGGTCTGTAAAGTAATCAACCATGATCACCTTGAACATGGGCACATAAACTGATCTAACTTGCGAGTCTATGCCTAGGGGTGCACCTGGATACTTTCCCAAAAGGCCAATGGGGCTGAAGGGCAGTTGGAGGAACCATTATCATGACTACGAAAAAGACTTAAGATATTAAAGTGACTGTGGTTCTATTAGGTTTTTTTTTTTTTTGAAGATGGTGCCATTTCTGTCTGACTTGCAAGTTCGGAAGGTAATGGCGGATAAAGGAGGACCAGAAGTGGTCAGCTAACACTTGAGAGTGTCTCCAACGGCGACGACTCAAACCCTCTTCTTTAGGGTATATGACTGTTGGTAGGGAGTTGTCTAGCCGCCCCGTGAGAAGAAGGTTGGGTGTTATTGGATCGGGATCAGCCACGTTACAAGACACATACCCGAGGGGTTTGGAATTAAGGATGTTCTCCACTTCGATTAGAACAGTAACTACACAATTTGAGTACATCTGTTACCGTACGATTTGCGGACACAAAATAGTCGCCGATGACGTGAATCTTGATGGATCTTTATCTCCCTCTCCAATCACTCCCACAAAAGATGTGGTGCATGCAGGAGGATTAAAACGGGGTATGCGCAATAGCACTGATGATGGTGCGCGTTTTTGATTGTGAGAATCAGGTGACATGGACTTAGGAAGCTTCGCACGCCTTCCTGTTTCCCTCACCTTCGCGTGAAATTTTTAAGTTCAGTTGGATCCGATGCAGTTCGCTTATAACAATTCTACCTGGGGAAACCTCTATCGTGCAATAAACCTCGACGTGTCAGATCAGAAAGAATCGGGGTGTCCAGACGTTCAAGCAGGCTATGTGTACGGCTAGTGTGGTAACCATGACATCTTGTAGTGGATTCCTGCCACATCCTTTGTCTATCCGTAGACCAATCTTACTAGAAGATAGGGGTCGAAGGCAATTCGCATACCTGGGTTGAATGAAAAGGTGGCATATAGTAGAAGCGCAAGCGTGCCCACACAAAGGCAGGTTACATCTGACAGGTGTTTGGGAAAAGGTAGTTAGGCTCTGCAGCCTGTTTGATATTCCGTACAGGCTACAGCTGTCTATGCGGATGGGCCGCTCGATCTGGCAACCAGAACTGTCTCCTATTTCTGGCGGCAAACACGGGTGATCCGATCAGGGACCTGGTGGCAGAGTCTTATCATACAAAATCGTTGAAGGATTATTCACAGCTGGAATGTCTAGAGAGTCTGTAAGTATGATTGGATGTTGTTCAGGTTGGGATTTAGTAGGGTATCCGATGCATGTTTAACCTACCACCACCACGGATTAGATTGTGTGGATTGTTATATTTGGAGTTAAGTGTGAGTGAAAGCGGCTATATGTTCGAAGAGTGTGCCCTTGCACTGTTTCTAACCGTTGTAATTCCCAGGGGTAACTCTCACACTTTGCACATTATGGGTAGGTACGTCTCTGATGTCTGGTAAGTGTTTGCTGTAAGGTTCTCCTGATTTCACAGATCCGCCCCTGTAGCTCCTGGGTAGAATGGCAGTTCGAAACCTCATTTCTGTCAGGTTGATGTACCACTGCACCAAAATGATCGGTGGGTCTAACAAGCTAAATCTCCACAGGAAGAGTCAGTATTTCTTGAGCTCAATGATACTTGTCGATACTCGGGGGGTGCTGGGAACCTCGTAGGGGTTTGATGGCTCAAGTTACTCTTGTGTGTATAAAGTAAGGAAGCAGGATATATGGGTGGCCCTTATGCTCCATTCTGGTGGGTTACGCAAGGTCCTTTAGAGTCTTTATGGGGTAAAGGTCTGTACGCTGGATTTTGACACTGAATTCTACGATAACGCTCAGTAGTGGTGTTGTAAGGCAATCGATGGATTTGCACACTTGGTACTACTGAAACTTTGAAATGCAAGACTCTGAAACTGAATAAAATAATCCAAGACAGCACGGTAGGGGAGTCACGTCCAGGAAAATAACTGCGTGGCGTATTGGCAAACGTTAAATCTTTCGTGCAATTGGGTTTTTTAGTCAGTTGAGCAACAATTACTGCGACAAAGCTGCTCCAAGCGGATTTTGGTTAGGCGATGGACTCATTTGTTGGTAGCATATCTATATAGTAGTTCTGTGCCAGTACGAAAATTGACATGATGGATTTACCCCAGGTTGAATCTTCGTGCAGCAGGTAGGCGTAAGATTAGCATAACTGCTCATTAGTGCACTCCTGACTGATAGATATCACTTGAACATCCATGTTGAATGGTCTGAGTGTAATAGATCTTGTTTGATCTACTGAAGCTGGTACATATGATCTTGGGAAACTGATCTTGTGAAGAAACTGCAGTTCACTTTCCCATTTGTTCCAGCTCTGGACTAAGGCTTGGGGAAGTTGGGTATCATCCCAGCTGTGCTGCTTGTTCCAAAGTTTTTGGACCAGTATCTTAGCCCTCGTAGTATATGGGAGGATATATCCTAAGGGGTCGTACTGGCTTGCTAAAACTTTATAAATAATCCTCATGGTGGGTTTTGAGTGTCAGCAATGATCGTGGGGTCACTTTGATTGATGGTGACGGGTAAGTCAGGACATTCTTGTGGGCAATTCAACCAACTAATATGGCCAATTGTGGATCACTGTGACATCAGTGTCTGGGTTTTCATTTGGGGTTGCTAGCTCCAGATGGTCAATATTTTCTTTTTTTAACCCAATATAATAAAAAAAGCTGTTTCTAAACCGGGGGGGCTTGGGGCGGGGGCTGCTAAACCGATCGGATATGGGTTCAGGTGGAAGAGCGTTAATTAATTAAGCGGTGCATTATTGCTGGCCTCATTGTCTCTCTATTATTCATAGCCTGACTTCTAGATAATAGCCCTGTTCAGATTGTTCAACTAATTTGAAATATTGTCTTCTCGGTGTATTGCTAGTGCTATGCATCAAGTTGCAAAATTGGTCAACATATGAAACGAGAAAGCATCAGTAGTATGGAGAAGCCTCAATCCTCCGTCGCTGTGCATTTGTGCGCATAGAGGATAGGTATCTCACCCACGCTGTGGTCCGGTTACCTTGTTAATGGCATAAGGCGCCTGAGACCAGAAAGCGAGGGACAAAATGCAAACTCTGCGAGCTACTTTATGTCACCGAATGGCTACCTGGTTGAACTGCAGCGTTCAAAAAGCATCGGTATGGTGTCCCAGTGATAGCCATGCAATCACAGCCAAGATTAAAACCGCATAGCGAAAAAATGGAACCGGGCCTAGGTCGGAGACTCTGGGCTGGCTGCGGAAAAAACGGGCCGGACCCTGGTGCTGTAGGTGCGAAACATGCCCCGGATATCTGCACTGATGGCGACTGCATGCTCACGGAATCTGAGTAAGACCCCCAGGAGAGATGAACCCAAGGTGGGGCCAGCGAGGAGTGAGTCATTTAAGCTGAGACCATTAAACTGAAAGGAGCAATCAAACACCACACGATTCTTGCTATTATGGCACACCATGTGATGTGGAATAAACCAGCACTCACCATCTCCTTCTCTTTCTTCTGGACTGAGCCTTCTGATTGCTCCGGACTGAACCAACTTCTGAATTTCGGAGGAATAAGCATCAGCTTGTTGCGGGTCTCTGGCAAGTTTTCTCTCAGTACATCGTAGGCGTGGCATGACTGCTTCCATAGTGGTGTGAAGATGGGGCATGTCACTTTTTCGTAACAAGGATGTTGCATACCGGCATATTCCATCCACCTCTATGCGAACTGTTTTGGCTTCCAATAGTTCAATAGCCCTTTGGTTCTGGTTTGACCTGGTGCACTCCCTTTCATTCTGAAAGGGCAAAACATCCACTTGCCACAGCCTATTAACATTCTTGAACAGTTCTGTGGTGCTGGGTGGAAGGGATATGTAGAGACACTCTTTTGGCTTAAGTTGCTGCTCCAACAGGCTGGTAGGGCCCTGCAATGTCCAGCCTAGTTTGGTTCTTATTGCAGCGGGACCACCCGGTGGACCAAGTCTTACTGGTTCAATTGGTGAGATCATGTGAGTTTGATCTGCACCAACAAGGATGAGAGGTTTAGCCTTTTCGAAGCACTGTAATGGTAGTCCAGCCAAGTGTTTGTACTGCTTCTGCAGCTTGGAAATTGGGTACGAGTGGTCAATGAGATCAAGCTGTGGCGCAGTAAAGGCTCTGGATATGAGATATCGCTTCTTCGGATTGGAGTATGGAGAAATGTGGAATGAGACTGAAGCCCCCTTAAGGGTTTGCACATCATAACGGATTGTTCTCAGAGCTAAGCTTTCTACGCTGAAGTTTCTAGGCCTCTCTGGAACGCCAAGACGTTTTGCTGAGTGCAGGTCGTATCGGCAGAAAGACATGTTGATGTACTTGATTGCACGAACCCAGTATCCAGCTAAAGATTGCGAATGTGTCTAATATCGATGTCCAAGTGAGGCCAGGTGATGCAGTAGTGGAGTCGACCTTCTTGACATACCCTTGAGCAAAAATTTATTACTGCTGACTGGTTTGTTCAGGTACAGTGTCTGTGTCGCTGAGCTGACTAAGCAAACCTCGGTTTTGGATGCATCTTTGACCGGCCTCTCATTTACTTCATGGAGGATTCGTAGATGCTTCCTCTGACAAAGTGGACATGGTTTCTTTAGACCACAATGGGCAGCTTGATGGCCAAGACCACAACGCCAGCATCTCCTATTGGCTCGTATCCACTCTGAGAGCTGATCTTTGGTAAGGGTTGGAATTTTGGGGCACTGACTGAAAGCATGTTCGGAGTTCTGACAGTAAGAGCAATATACCATGGGCCTACCTTTAGCTTTCTCATCAACGTTTGCAGGAGAATACGCAGTGGCTCTCCCATCAGCCCTATTTCCAGACCCAGTCAGTACAGTGGCAGTGGTTCGGCATGTTCGTGGAGCTACTCTGGGATCTCGTTTGGCTCGGCTTTCTTTCTTGGCAGTTTGATCATCATAGCTTTGGCACCAAGACTCATATTTCAGCCATTCTGCCAGATCTACCAATGAGTATGTCACCCCAGGCCGATGTAACATGTGGCGGCGGAAATCGGCCCGTCTTTCAGGTGGCAGCTTATTGAGGAGGCGTGCAACATGCGACCCACAATGCAACTCCATGCTCCCTGCCTGGTTCAAAGTCTTACACGCAGAAACAGACCTAAGACTGCACTGAAGAGAGAATTCTACCAAGGATGACGGGGTCATGCTTGGGCGCTCGCTTATATCAGGTGACTAATCGGAATAGTGGCAATCGTCTTAACTGCTACCTGGGGGTCGGCTGTCCGAATTTCACCGCCTCGAATGAGGGTCCCAAACATGGTGCTGCTCGTAGGGTAGGGGAGCGCGCAAAGAAGGCGTTCCGCGCGCTATTAGACAAGCATCGTCTAATTTCAGGTGGTCAACCAGTACTTGATACTTGAACATCTCAGTACTATCAGGTGGCAGAAGATTGTCCAAGGCTATTTTTAATCGAGCAAACTCACTTGGATCTTTGGTACGGAAGTAAGGAATGGTGGGGGATGGACCTTTGTAATATTTCTCTGTCAGATCCACAGATGCCACAGGAGGTGACACATTATAGGAAGCCCTCCTGTGTTGTTCAGGATAAAGATGTCCTGGTGGTGCATACGGAGGATCTATCTGTCGGGCAGGATACTGGCCATACCTGAGCTGGTTATCATACGTACTTGGATAGCTGAAATCCCTAGTCTGCTCAACTGAAGTGAGTCTAGGGGTAAGTGTCGGTGTGGCCCTTGTAGTGCTGTATAACATTTGCTTGCCGCACTGATTAATATTTTCTGGCTCATCGTATACAATAGGTGGAGGAGGCTCTGGCCAGCCTTCATCACCCGCATCTGCTGCATGGTGAAATTTAACGGATGGATGGTCAGACCGGGTGTTGGACATAGATAAAGGCCTTTGCAGACTACAGGCTCTGTCTAAAAGCTGAATCAGCTCATCTTTGGCTGTCTCAATCCGTTTAAGGTCAGCTTGTATGGCCTGCTGTGTTTCACGAAGCTTTAAATTCTCCTCCGAGATCCTTTGTAACTTTAGGGAGCTAGCATCTGATCTATCGCTCTGGTATCCATCAACTTCATCACCAAGGGGAACGAACTCTGCATTGGATTCAAACTGTAGTTCTCGGTTTGGATATTGTGGTGATGTCTGGTGGGCAGGACTGGAAATGTGCTGCTGCGGCATGAATCAGAGTTCTTTGGTTCATGGTCAGCGATGCGCATCCTGATCGTCAGCCTCAGAAGGGAGAAGATAATGATAGGGCACAAGCACTGTGCTCTCTCTAGGCTTTGTGACCGCAGATGATTTTGTACTCCAATACCTGTGATGAAGAGTAATCGTCATCGGATGACTCCACCGGTTGTTCTCTCGTACTAACTGGTGATGCTGATTTACGGAAGCTCTGCAAGCCCACCTCATAGTCTTGTAAATAGGCTGGACGACGCTTTGGGCGAACCGAGGGATTTACTGGTTCAGAACTGACTGACATCTTAATCCAGAGAAGTGATCATCCGGCTCGAAGGACCATTTGTAGGATTTGGAAAATTTGCGTCTATCTTTAAAGGACTGTGGAAGGGATCACTTGCACTGGTGGGCTGGTCAGAACCCAGGAACTCAGTCAACAACAGTTCTTTCTTTGATGACTTAACTGTGCTATGGCGCATGTAATAGGTATGGTACAAAGTATGGTATGGTACAAAGAGAACAAATACAATAAAGTGAATAATACAAACCTCAAATCCAATAATTTGACATTATCAATATTACTGAAATAAATGAAATGCTACAGCTCAATGGATTACCATATTAGCATCTGAATATGCCATTTAACCACAATCTTCATTAACACACTTATACTTGCAATTCACAATAGACAGATTAACTATCTCAACGTAGAACATGAGAACAGTAGAAATAAAGCGATTATAGAATTCCACGGCAGATATACATAACGTGCATGTAAACAGGAGCTGGTTATGCACGCTCAATCAATCGAAAATAATTACCATAGCTGCAAATGCCGGCAAGATTACAACTTAATCTCAATATTAAGCATAATTTAACAAGAACAACTCACTTTACAGGATGCACGCACACATATTACACCTGGATTTGGATCGGCTCGCATCTCTTCTCTCAAACTTTGCTGCGCAATCTTAAAATGGCGACAAGTCTTAAAAGGGCAACAACTCTTAAAAGGGCCACGCAGCAACCGTTTGTACAGTAATTGATTATGAGTGATTTAGTAAATGTATTAACTATAAAATACACGTACTTAGAGTTTGTTGATAAACGTTCTGATTATGCATCCAGATTAACGATTGTAATCAGTTCTACCGCTCTGTATATAGTACCATTTTTTATGTTTCACAATTCACTGGTATCTGCCCAAATTGGTATTTTAATTGTGCATGCTTATTAATGCTCCTATAAGGTTCCCAAAGATGAATTTTAAAAAGGCAAAATCTCAGAAAATTAATATACATTTTTCCATAACTGTCGGATATCCATAATGTCAATATGTCTGTAAATGTACTGTAGCATGTGTATCATGTACATTTTTTGATATTTGGCTCATGGCAATCAACAACATCTCATCGCAGGAAGTACACATTTTAATATTGGTGCTTAGTCAGGTGTTCGTTCAAATCACTTAGTATTAGCAATAGTAATGCATAACACAGTTTATCCATTCTATACTGTTTAGATGCAATTTAGATTAAAAGAGTAAATGGAGTTGCTGAGTAATGGGAATATCCCAAATGTTATTTGAAAATCCTTGTTCCTATTATGCTGCATAGCAACTAAACACTGGGTAAATGTTGTCACTGGGAATTCCTCTTTCTGAATTATGCTGCTGCTAGTTCTCTACTAGGTTCTTCTAAAGAGCACAGTGTTCAGGACATTGTGAAAGTGGGTCAAATATTTGTGAACAGGGACAGCCTTTAGTCATGCAGATGACTAACAAAATCTCAATGTGTTATTTAGCCTGAATACAGTATATATATTTTAGACAGCATGAATGCAAGCTTTAGGGTTCAGTTAAAGGCTAAAATGCTCAAGTATATTGGGTCTCCTTTCCACAGATACCACATGGCACAGGCTAATCTCATTTAGCCTTTTCCCATAGTCAACTTGAGCAGGTATGCAGCCCGAGAAGAGGTATTCGTAACCAACTCTACTGACAGCATAGACAATTCACGACATTGCCTATCCCAATTGTTGTGACCCTCACCCCCACCACCCCCACCACACACCACCATAGTCGCAAGAGTAAGTACATCCACAGATATAGGGTCCCTTTTAATATAAAAAGGCAAGACAAGCTATCATCAGGCAGATTAAACAGATGCTACAGACGACTCCCATTCACATGGCTTGGATTGTATAATCGGTACCTTGAATTTTTATGCTGACTGTTCTTTGAAATGATAAGAATTCAAGTGTCTAAGCTGTAAACGATAGGACCATGTTTATGGAAGTCCCAGTGCTGCACAGGTTTTTCAATGCTTAGTTTTATTCGCCTTCCGTTGATTCCAAACTCCGATATGATGAGTGCATTTATCTGCAAGGACTGGAGTATAGCAGTACAAATTTCCACGATTTATAATCAAGATTCTGATTTTGCAGTAGCTCCTCTGAGTTGAAATATGCTTTTGGATTTGGTGGTATATTCATCTGGTCATTTTAAATTTGAATGTTAGTTGTTGCTTATGTATAAAGAAGTCTAATTCTACGCTAATGCTGTAAGTAATATAACATCACATGTTTTTTATATGTACGACGCAAAAAGACTAGAACCTCATCTTTTGAATAGCTCATTAATAGAGCCTGCCTCACACGCAAAAAGACAGTTTGTTGTTGGACACCAGAGCTTAGTCAGGGATGTAGCCATCTGTTAGCATTTTGACATGGGCCTGAAACTGATGGCTAGCTGCTCCTCGGGCTGGAGAGTGAGAGATTTAGAAGTGCAGTGGGTCACGATAGTTGTTTAACCAATGTACTGAGGTTCAGTGATGAAAATGCTTTCGTGAAAAAAAAAGAGGCAACTCAATGATCAGTTAAAACAAGAATCGCATGAAAAAAGTTGAAAGTGGGAAAGAGTTATCTCTGTTATCACTTTGTTTAGGCGGGCGGCGCAGTAAACCTGTGGTTTGAGGACCGTATGGAATTGTGGTTCCTGGTTATTGCTTTTGTAATTTTTGATGTTTTTGAGTCACCTAAGAGTAATTTGTTCATGAATTGGATTATACTGATCCTGCTGTTTGGATTCGATTCACTAAAAAGAACCATATCTTTAGAATTATTTCTCATTCGAAGTTATCCGGACAGTCCACACCTAACTTAAGTTTCTAATTCACTATAAAGAACTGCCTCACAAGAGTAATTTGTTCATGAATCACTTTAAACTTGTCACACTGTATGTTTATGATTCACTAAAAAGAACCAGCTTGAATGAGCAGCACTTTGTTAAGTGCATGGACGATTTGGTGTAAGGAGCTCTTTTTGTTGTTTTTTTTATTTATTTATTTAATTTTATTTTAGTTTTTGCATGCAGCCTGTGAAGACAATGCAATAGAAAGTTTCTTGTCATTATTTTGAAGTAAATAAAATAGGCTGCAAACTCACATTTTTATCCAGTCCTTTCATTTGCAAAATTTTACTAAAAAGAACCAGTTAGTAAGATTAATTTGTTAATGAATTGGACTACACTTCTTGTGCTTTGTTTTTGATTAACTAAAAAGAATCGGATCATAATAGTCATTTGTTAATTAATTGGATTGTACTATATTCAATTCACTAAAAAGAACTGGTCCATAAGAATTATTTGTCATTCGGAGTTATTCTGACAGTCCACTTCTCACTAAAGTTTGTAATTCACTATAAAGAGCTGCCTCATAAGAGTCATTTGTTCATAAATTGCTTTACACTAGTCACACTGTGTTTATGATTCACTAAAAATGAACCAGTTCATATGAGTTTTTATGAATTGGATTAAATATGTGTATTATTTTTTATTTTTTTCATGCAGCCCATGAGGACGATGCAATATAATGCATTGCAATCTTGTCATTATTTTGCAGTACACTGTCTTTTTATTGCATAACATTCAAAATAGGCCGCAAACGCACAATCATTAACATGAAATCTATATTTTTACCAGCTCTGTCATCTGCAAATACTACTAATATGTCAAACTAGATAAAGAGCAATATTGGCAACAGTGAAATAGGATGACGGTTCAGTCCTCATCAGACTAGAGATCTTCTTCTGTGCATATTCAATTGATTTTTTTCTTTGCATGTGCCTTGTTTCTTATCGTTTCATCTTAACTGTTGCTTGACGAGTCGATGCTGGTGCTCCAACGATAAACAACAATTGTCTTCAGTGTCTTCTCCACCCAAATGTTCTGTTAAGAACTAGATAATAACCCACCTGCATCCATCTTGACAGCAGGCATATTTGTTTCGCGTTTTAGGCTTTCCAGCGGACCCACAATTACTTGGGTTTCTCTGCAGTCGCAATCTGTTCACATCAACCCATAAAGTTCAATTGCAGGTCACGTCTTCGTCAACAACTATGGGACGTAACAAGCAGCAAAAAATAAAATGGTGCATGTCAACAAGACTGTGTGGGTGAAATAAAGCACTAGACTGCATTTGAGATTTGTTCTGTTAAAATGCAGCGTAATCTACCGAGTGGCGCTGAGGCTCACCACAAATCACCCAGAATTCGAGCTGAGCTATGTGGTTTACATTCTCAACACACTGACCCACATTCGCCTCCTCCATTTAGCAAATGGAATCCTTGACTCAACTGGAAACATCTTAATTGATGATTTGCGTATGGCATATACAATGTTTCAAGGTATCACACTTCAATTGGAGTGCAGTTCTGTAATATTTATGGGACTTTGAGATGCCATGTTGAGAATGATAAAGCTTCTGTAATCTAAGGACAAAGCTTAATTTGGCTAGTGCTGAGTAGCTGACAACATCATTTGGCTTAGGCGGAACAAATATTGACTGCTCATGCTTTGTTATACACAGTAATCCCAGTCTAGTCAGTCTTTGTCTTGTGAGCCAGTCAAGCATTACAGAGACTGATGCAGATCTTTGGTGATTATATTCTCTTGTTGACGTTCATTTACATTATGGTCATATAATGGAGAGTTTGTTACTGTAAAATGCATGTGAGATGGGCCGTGGTTTGAAATGGGGTTTGCCTCATAGTAATTTAGGTTAGTTATAGGATACTATATGCTGGTTAGTGTAAACATGTGCGATGTAGACATGTGTAGTAATGCCATATGCCTGTCTCGTGAGTAACAGACAGCAGACATGTCTATTTTTGCCTCTTGTTGTCTTACAGTCTTGGAAATGACCCATACAGCAGATTTGTTGTTCCTCACAGCAGTCCGCTGGTGATACGAACATCAGTCGAGTAGGAACTCTGGTGCAAACGCAGCAAAATAAAGGTTTCTTGTCTGGAACACAAACAAATTAATGAAATTGAGCTATATCTGATTCATTAACAAATTGTGAATACAGAGCACAAGTCATACGGACTACTTCTGTGCCATTTTTCAGTTCTTGCTGAGTATTGGAGTTGAGTAACTCCAGTCCCCATTCATTATAATTGCATGGAAAAGAGCAACCAGTGCAATCTTCAAAATGTCTCCTTTCATGTTTCACAGGAGAAAGAAATTCTTACAGATTTGGAACAACATGGGAATAGTAAATGATAACGGAAGTTATCAGAAATATCCCTTTGGCATGATTTGAGAGATCTTGATATGCAGTTTCCAAAAGCTCTTTCACCCAGAGCTGAGAAAGAAACAACACAAAATAATGTGTTTAATCCAACCCTCTTGGATATAACATCTGGCTCTCGTGACTGCAGACGTTAGTTTGATACTAGAAGTTTACACAGCTTACTTGGAGATGAAAAGCCTGAGAGTTTTCTCCTCCCATTTCGGCAAGGCACGTCACCCTGATTTGAACCTTGGGAGTAGACTTAGTTAGCCTAAAATCTAACACCAAAGAGGCCACTGCTGAAAGAAAATTGAATGGCTTAATGCAGAGCTTCACACTGAGGAGAGAAGCCACTCCTTTTTCCATTAAATCGGACACAGTGCTGACAGGTGACAGGTCAGAGTTACTTCTAGGTTAATAGCCATTGGCACCTACACCTACATCTGACATTAGTTTTGTTTACTTAAATAGCTATTAGGGTCACAGAAGGTGCATCCAGCTCCAAATTTAAGGGCTCCCACAACTCACTAGCCATCAAATCTATCACAACTCCTCAATTCCAAGTTAGTGAGCAAGAGGAAGCCTCTTCAGAGGGATTTCCCCTCGCTCAGCCAAGTGTCCTGTTTGGGGCCATGACCTTTTGTCCAACTTTGTTCTCCGAGTAGAAAGGGATTGGAACATACAATTACATGGCTCACTAGGGTTCCCCTTCACCCTTTCCAAAACTCGAAGAGGGGGATTCATGGAATGAGGTAACCCACAGGGAGAATTTCTAAGAAGTGTTTACCCTAAACGTGAGCTCTGCACAGTACTGAAGGCGGAGAGAGAGCAAAAGAAAGGGAAGTAGGTTGGTCCTGCAGAGAAACATTGAGGTTGTTCCACCCATGAGGCCTCATGGTTTCAGGGGCAAATCCCCTCTTTCCCAAGACCCAGAGACAGACAATGCGTTTGGCTGCTGTTACTCCTCCACCACCCCTCTGCTCTCGTTTAGGAGCAGAACAGAAAGGACACCACCTATTCCTATGTTTCTTGTCAATGCAGAACACCTGCTCGGTTTCGGTGGTTCAGCCCCCTCGGCAAGGGTTGAGAACAGAAGAGAGTCGTTAAAATACCTACATATCATCTAAAGAATATGTTTTTTTCTCCTTCTCAACTCATTAGAGGCGGTTGCTTAGGCATGAATCACTATTTCGATTGCTCATAGGGTTAAGGATTGGACAAAATGTAGCTTTTCTTGTAGCTACAAACATGAATTATACCTCAAATGTTGAGGTAAAGTGTGCTATTACTTTTCTAAGTGATTGGATTTGCGATTTCTACTTGGTAAGCTTACATTGAAGGAGGGATCAGGCCATATCTAAGAACTAGCCTATCATGGAGACTTGGGGGTTTTCATCAGAAAATGTAAAATTCTAGCATCTGAGAAGCTGAGCAGGAAGTAAATGTTTTACTTGGCAGCATCATTGCAAGATTTTATAGGCATTATAAAACTCTTCATCGCCAAATGATATAAATGAATAATTTGGATGGATAGCAATGGGCAATCTTTGTCATGAGTGTCTAAGCAGTGGCATCATCAAAAATCATATAGGACATCTTGAGTTTCATTGGAAAAGATACTGGAGTATGAAAATGCATCAACACAGTGTGTATCAGAAGAAAGTCTACTAATAAAAAGCAAGAAAACACCAGGATCAGCATGGAAACTGCACCATTCAAATGTTTACCCAAAACATCCTGTGTAATTACAGTAGGTCTCATGAGAGTGATATGACACCTCTCCCAGTCTGTCTCTTGTGTTCGCTCCCTCCCACTGATCCCAGCCCCCACAATTCCACACAGGAAACAAGCTGTAATCCTCATTACTGTTGTTTTTTACTGCTGTGTTAGGGCTTGCTGAGTTGTGCTCAGTCAACCCCACCACTTTTGTTGAACATCTGACAATTAAAATGGGAGTCTTCGCATTAATAGTACATACATACAACTATGTGGAAAGACTGGTTTAATTTGAGTTAAATGAGTAATTATGAGACCCAGCAATAAAAAAGATTGCATCGGTGCTATAGAGATATCTAAAAGTGTTAACACTTTTTCTTATAGGAAAAGGGGAAAAAGACATCTTGGTGGCTGTGGCCCACTTTATAAATCCCACAGTGCATCCAAAGCACTCTGGCATGTCATATATTTCACATTTTGTTGAAGTAGAAAGGCTTGTATTTCACATCTGTGTTCCAGTAGACAATGTTTTGTATCATTCAGCGCTAACCTTTGACAAAACGTTCCCATCACTCCATCCTTAAATTAATGAAATCCTCTCCGTCAGTAATGTTGTGTGTCCTGATGACATGACATGAAAACTGTGGTAAATCCTAATGTTTTCCACATGCCTTGAGAAATGTGAGCGAGTCTGAACTAAACAAACAGTATGATGCACTGCAGGCTGGTTAGCCCATGCCGAGGCTAGCTGCTGATCTCAGTGTGCCAGATTGATGGACGATATTGTACAGCCCCACCCCCCCCCCCCCCCCCCCCCCCCAAAAGGCTCACAACAACCCCGCCCAAAAACCGCCCCCAAAATATTAGACGTCAAAACAGTAATGTTATATAATATGTAAATCAAGGTTGATAAGGGCCATTTTCACTCCTTAAAACAAAATATTGACGACAAAATAGGCTAATATAAATTATAAATAAGATAAATTTTGCAAGTAAACGGATCAAATCGGGGCGAATAGCCTACATTAAAGAGAATTAGGCTACCGAACATGAATAAAACATGCAAGCAGACACTGTCAAAACGGCAATCATGAAATTAACCGATACCGATTCCCACTTTTTAACTTGATACTGTGTGTGGCATTGTGATTATTTGAATATAGGCTACAGTCATACTACATTCAAAATCAGATACGTTATAACTTATCACACTAATAACTTGTCACTCGTGAATCATAATGTCTGTCTGCTGAGCCCTTGTGATAAGTGCGGCTGTCTACGTTTACATCAGCACCAGCGCCTCTGCAGTGTGTGTGTGTGTGTGTGTGTGTGTGTGTGTGTAGTAACGTTATGATGACTGACTGGATGCAATATACATACTTGGGTTTGTTTTGTTAAACAATTAGCCTATGACCCCAAACTGACCCCAAACCAGCCCAAATATTGTCCCCCCAGCCCAAGCCAATTTTTACCCGCACAATCAAATTCAAAACAGCCCAATTGGGCGGGAACCCGACCAATCTGGCAACACTGCCGCTACTAATAGATAAGCCTTTAGCAAGCAGTCTTTCTCCATTTAAAGAGCATTCAGAATATTTTTGTATTTTCTAGCAACATATAAATGGCAAGTATTTCATTATAATACAGCAGATAGTTTACCAGTGCCTTGATTAATTTTAAAAGTCTCTTAAAAACCATTTAGAAAATTGTTTACAAGCGCTGCCCCAAAGAGATAATGGGTGAAAATTAAACGAAGCAAATAGCTAAAGCTTAGTATCAAGTGTTTTTTTTTTTTTTTAGTAGTTAGATTAAATTTTTTTTTGGTGTTTGACAGCTCCTACCATTACTGCACAATGCACATAAGCTTTTGTTTTTATGGGAAAATGTAGTATGGACATATTTCAAAATCTCCTTTATTGTTCCACTAAGGAAAAAGTATTTCAAAGTAATTCCAAACTGATCTCAGTAGTATTCATAGGTATTCATACGTTTACACATGCAATGTACGTTTGTACATTTTGTACGTTTTGATATGTAAAACATACACTATGGAAGTAGTGACCGTATCTAAAAGGTGAAAAAGTGTTTACATATGGACAGCTTTAGAAATGTCAATCATCTTTAGAAATTCTTTAGTATTGTAAATGTATTTAAATATTTACTATAATATGCATATGTTTCACCCCTACTCTAAAACTAAACACTGTTCTATAATCTAAAAAACTCAATAGGTAGATAAATGTATGTGACAATAATTTAATTGATTAAATATTCCCAAAATATTCACTCATTTAAACTTTTCAAAGCATATCTTTGGTAAAGTGAATCCTTTAAAGGGGTAGTTCACCCAAAAATGGTTAACCAGATTATCAGCAAACATGGCGTTCAACTGCATAGACAGCAATGGAACTACCACGTTCAAGGCCCAGAAAGGTAGTAAAGACATAGTAAAAATAGTCCATGTGACATCAGTGGTTCAACCTTAATTTTATGAAGCTACAAGAATATGTTTTGTGTGCGTCGAAAACTGACACGGAAATGAAATAAATTGTTAAATAAAGGTATTATTTTTGTTTTCTTTGTGCACAAAAAAATATTCTCATAGCTTTGTGAAATTACGGTTGAACCACTGATGACACATGGACTATTTTTATGATGTGCTTACTACCTTTCTGGGACTTATCAAGTCAAAAATATCTTAATTGGTGTTCAAAGATAAAGTGAAGCTCTTACGAGTTGGACGACATGAGGGGTGAATCATGTACCGGATACATTAACAGTGACGATGGCGAGATCTAAATGAACGAAAAAACAGAATAGTTCACCCAAAAATGAATCAAGTATTGTCAAGTAATTATACTTAATACTCAAGTTTTTATGTTTCGGTCCAACGGGACCTTCGTTACTCATTCGGAAGCCAAAAGGTTAAGTTATTTAGGTAGCTCTGACCCTCCCATAGAGACCGCAAGATACTACCACGGTCAAGATTATTTGTAGTTTTCTTGAAGCCGACAAAACGATTCTCAGTAGCAGCTTTGGCTAAAAGTACAGTGAAAAAAATGATGCACATGGACTATTTTAATGATGTCCTTGCTACGTTTCTGGACCTTGACTGTGGTGGTATGCTTGCTGTCTATGGGAGGGTCAGAGATCTCTCGGAATTCATCAAAAATATCTTAATTTGTGTTCTGAAGATGAACGAAGGTCTCACAGGTTTGGAACGACACGAGGGGAGTAAATGATGACAGAATTGTAATTTTTGGGTGAACTATCCCTTTAAAATGAGTTGAAAACAGTGCCAGAAATGAAAATGTTATAATGTCAAATGATGTAAATGCATTGAATAAATGTGAAATATGGCGTAGAGTGTATCTAATGCCATTAATTTGCATAACACCAGCCTCTTAATTCCAAGTCTCAAGAAGGACAACTAAAGGTCACTGGCTTCAATTTCAGCAACTGTGAGTGATGTTTACCTGAAGGAGTAGGGTGATTAGGAGAGGCACGTGCCTGTGATGGTCTCACACTGAAAGCATGCAGTTATGTGGTAATCAACGGGTGCGTCCCTCACTGCATGTGATACTGTGACTTTGTTATGACTGTCAGTAAAAAGATCAATTGTATAAAAGCTCGCACAAAGAGTTTTTGGACTATGAGGAAATGAAAAGAAATAAAAACAGTGTAATGCATTAGATTAGTGATTCTAACGTCCACCTCTCCAGTGTCTGTTTTGACTTATCCAGTATGTTCTGCTGTACTTCATTCAAGATTGACTAGTTGAACTAGTAGAGCCACAGGTTCAAATCCTCCTGTCTCTAGAAGCTCTGCTGGGAGAAATTGACATGCCTCGGCATGCCTTGCTATCAGCTCTGTGTAAAGTTTTCCTTTCTCTCTGGTGCTTGTCCAGCCTATGTTTCCCTTTTCGCAGGATGGCATGAATTTTGAAAGACCCAAACATGAATGGTCCCACCTGTCCATCTCTTGTACCTTATTCTCTCAGAACATGAGGCGTACGTGATCCAACATTCGTGCCCATCAAGTTCCCACCTTCCCCTCCTCCAAACACACGTGGGGAGAGTAAAGAGCAGAGACGCACACCTTTGTGCCTTCTGGGGCTGTTGTCTGTCACTATAGTAACCAGGTGGGGCCATCAGCTTCCAGGTAGGACTGACACCTGCTGCATTATTCATCTCTGCAATGCGTAGCTGCCTGTAATCTGACTACACGGGAACGAATATCCCTTGACGCCAGACTGTGAAGGTACTCTTCCACATTTTCTTTGAACCCACGTCCTTTATTCTCTAACTTTTGAGGAGGTTGAAATCTGCTAAACTTAACTTGTAATACATTTCTATGAAGTGTTTTCCATAGATTAGCACATATGGGGGGGAGGTTAACCTGTTGGCCAGCTGTTTACTATACTTTCCCTCTTTTTGGAAACATGTCAGGGCAAAAATATTTGGAAATTAACAAGTAGAAAACAAAACAATGCATTCATGACAGCTGTTGGCCATCAACAACACGACACAATAAACTTGGTGTCTGCGCATGTTTGTTTAGTCGGCTTGGTGTCTGGTTGGATTGATTTTTTCCTTGTGGACCAAGCAGTGATTCAGAAAGGTTAACAGACCTAAATGTGAGCTTTTGAGTAGATCTGATGAGTCCATCAGACAGTTCCTAGAAACCTTGTATGTGACCCTCTGCAGTTGGCCTTGTCAATAGGTTATGTTGACTCATGGATGTGACCACCTGCAAGATGCTTGTGATAACTGGTTCAGGCAGTAAAGATACAACATATGAGTCATTTTCATACTGTTGCCTAACACAAAAAGTGTCTGTTGACAAGACGTACAACAGGAGGAGACGTTCAAACAGGAAGCAAATTAGTATTATCGGGAACCAGCACTGTTGACCTAAAACTTGTCTCTTATGCAAATCAGGCAGACAACGAGACCAGGAAGTGAAAGTTCATGCCAGCTCCTTCCAGTTAGAAAATGTAAGCTTTGTGAGAAACAATGTTGTGTGAGTGCTATCTAGTGGTAAGAAATATATTACAACTCAAAAGTAATGAGTTTGGAAAATGATGACCACCTGTTAGCAGTAACAGTATCAATAGCATATGTATGATTATTTAAAATGATACAAAATAAATATAATATTAAAATACCAAACCAAAATTATATGTTTAACATTTACACAAACTACTTTTAATTATTTGAGTAGTATTGTATTTAACTATCTAGTCTATCTATCTATCTCATCTATCTATCTGTCTATCTTTCTGTCTGTCTGTCTGTCTGTCTAATTGTTCTGTCGTCCGGTCCCTATCCGTCTGTCCAGCCAGTCCTCCATCCATCCATAATTCGACATCCATCCATAATCTGTCTGTATTTGGTCTGTCTGTCTATCTGTAAAAAAAACTAGCAAGAGAGGGACAGCAGAACAGTACATAGCATAATACACGCACAGACGCGAGACAACGATATAAAAACTTAAGTAGAAATTTATAATGAGCCAAATCAAAATGGTTATATATTTCTACAAAATATTTTATAATTATTTGATATTTTATGTTTTTTAACGTCTATCTATCTATCCAATTGTTGTATGTCGAGTCCATCAATCCATCATTCTAGTCTGTTTGTCTATCTGTCTGTCTGTCAATTTATTGTTTTACCTGTCTGTCTATCTATCTGGCATGTTTTTTTTCCTAAAATAAGTAATCTTTTGCTAATCTTTATATAAAACAACTCATCAGTCTGCAGTCTTGAAATTGGATATGTCACTTGATATGATCCCCACCAGCGCAGATGAAATGATGTTCATGCTCATAATCCTGCATTGTCAATTAAGGTCTGCTGAGCTCTGTGGGTAATGTTAGTGTATGGAAATCCAGCTTAAGACGATGGATTGGGTTTCAGCACATTCCTGAGAGGGGAGATCATGTGCAAACCCTCGGCTGCCTCACTGATTTGTTTTCACATATCAAATATTCTCACTCAGACTCAGTCCTCTATATTTTTACATACACATTGGCTGTGTATTATACACATTCTGATATTTATTTGTTCAGGACAGCCATGACTGGTCAAAGGAAATACACATTCATAGTGAAATAAATTCATAGTGCTTTTTATATTTGATTATGCTACAAAATAGTGCTGAAAAGCCGATACAGTTTGGTGTCAGCTGGGAGCCCTCAGGGTTTTGTGGAGCGCTCTGGTCACCACAACAGGCTCATGAGTTGTAGGGAATTAGAATGTGCGCCTGAGCCATCTGCGCCCATAAAGCTCATTTGTGTCTGCTTACGAGGAGAAATTATGCATTATCTGTTCTTAAAGCAGTGGAAACACTATTGTTTCCTGGAAGGCAAGCACTTCTATTTGAGGAGAACCTTCATTGTTTTGTTACTGTTGTGAAGTTCACAGAATTCGTCATAGGTAAGAGTGTGTTTATGTCTTGTGTTTATGCACGCTATAGACTCATCTGTAGGTACTTGAAATGTTATTGTTGTGAGTTTATTGTATGTCAGGGATTCAATTAGCAAATGTACTCATCTGTGGCATTTAATCAAAAGTGTTGGAGGAATTAGTAGATGTTTTCATTTTAGCCTGTAAACAAATCAGTGTTTGTCCTGGCTTGTTTTAAATCCCCTCGTGCATGAGGCCATTTTTTGGATTGATTTTTATGAATTATGATATTGTCATTTTAGAAAGCACAAAGCCTCATAAATAATACAAAATCGAGCGATCAGTGACAGGGTGCCAATCTGAACTCTACATGTGACAGAAGTCTATCTTTTTCTTCTTTGGATGAGCAGACACACAGTAGCTCTATTCACATCAGCTGTGGTGTTCTTGACTTGACATGGATTACTTTACTTTTCATCCTCTTATAATGAGATGAGGAGCTGTGCGTTTGTTCACCGGGTTGACATGCCCTTGTTATATTGACGTCTTCAGCCAATGTATCAAATAAAATAGGAAATTAATGAATAACCACACACTGGTTTCCATTTTTTATGAGGAGGTGTACGATAGAAAGGTTTTATACTGTACAAACGTATTTCTATCCCGTTATCCTTAAGCCGACCACATCACAGAAAGCTTAGCTGTATTTTAGATTTTAAAAAAAACATATCCAAAAGTCTGGCCTTTGATGTATAAGTGATTTTATATTATATTAGACTCAAAAAACAACGGCAAAAAACGACACACAAGCAAAATATACACTAAACTATAACACGCAAAATTTAATTTATTATATTTTAATTTAAAATCTAATTAAATATATGACAAAAAAGGTCAAGTCCCCTCAAGGATCAAAAATTACTGATAGTCACAACTTCGTTGGGTAGTTCCCCTAATGTAGGCATACCATATGTGTGGGTGATGTGTGTGTGTGTGTGTGTTGTGTGTGTGTGAAAACTGAAATTAAACTAAAAACCATTAAAAAAAATAATTACACGAATAAAAATAACCTCTAATGAATGGAATAAAATCTATAAAAAAAAAACCATATCGGACATAAGCATAAATTAACAAAGAAATACAAAAATGCAGCAAAATTAATAGTGTAAAAACTTAATAAATGATTTTCATTTTAATGTAAACATATAATTTTAAAGTAATCATCACTGATTGATACTGAAAAACACAAGAGGTTATAAATGGATCATCTATGACACAGCATGGACATATACACAGCATATATTATTTAATATATAGTATATATATATATATAAAAACATTTTATTTTAGGACTTGCAACGTTGTGATTGTTAGAATTTACTAGTAATTACTTTTCTACTGGTGCAGTTTTAAATGTTGTGAATTTTAATTATATACATATACTTAGTGGTATGAAATAGTATATAATAATAAATGTTAAGCTTATCGATAATTAACTCTAGAAACTGTGGACAATATCGGAGATTGGTAGGATAGGGAGTGAGATATGGAGTATGGTTATTGAAGTGTTACTATGAAAATCACATTGTTCTTTCAAATTATCAAATATAATCAAAAAGAGGACAGTTATTCTACTTTTCAGATGATTCCATCGATTAGTACGGAAAGGTATCCTCTCAGTGTAATTGATTGTGGAAGGTGCCGAATCTGTACCAGGTTATATTGATTGATTCTTTTATTCTGCGGGACAATCAGAGAGAAATCTTACTGTCATGTTCCTATTTAATATAATCATGTGCTAATCTCTGTGTGGTATTGACCTTTTTAGAGGTTACATCCACTGTACATTTGACAAAAAAGAATACGAGCTTATGTTAGGAATAAAATCACCATGACTGGTACAATATGTTCTGGTTTGCAAAAAAGTCAGGACGTTCATGGTTAGGGGTGTAGGCCGGAAACCTATTTTTCTATGTAACATCAAGTCTTCAAAGTTCCAGGAGAACATCTCACAAGTTTGGCATAGGGCTTTCAAACAACCTTGTTAGGCCACAGTGTCCCAAAAGCTAGATTACCTTCAATAACCATTATGAACTCTCGCCCCCATTAAAAGTCGCCGCTTCCAAGAGCTGGGCTGGCATTTAATCCTGATTACAGGCTGTCAACGGGGGAAACGGGGGGTCTATTGTGTCAAGCGTGTCCATCGAGAGATTGTTTTATCTCATCTGCGGCTTCTATCTCAGTTAAGGGCGGGGGAACCAAAGAATGAACTCGGGGAGATGAGATCTGCTTGATGCGCTGATTAGTGCATGGGCACCGCGTTAGAAGGACAGGAGCAAAAGAGTGGTCTTAGAAGGGTACTAGACACAGTCATGAGTATCCTGAGCGTGCGGCAGAGTGAACCGGACACCTGAGTGGGGCGTATTAGATTATGCGAGAGCCAGTGGCTCCATCATAACGGGCATCATCATTCCAACCGACTCACATCAAAGTGTTCACGATAGGGAAGAGTGGTATCCACCGCTTAGAGGAGGTTAGGCTGTTTACGTGATTTGATTCAGGATATATGACGCGGAGATGAAATTAGTGAAATTAGTTTTCTTTATGAGTGAGTCATAGTGTATGTGAACTGATACTGAAACTAACTAAACCCTAGTTAACTAAAACAAAACTAAACTGAAAACCAATAAAAAAACATTACAAAAAGAAAACGCAATTTGACCTGGACATAATAAAATGCAAACTACCCGGATTTAACTTATTTTAAGTTCAACTTCTTTTTGTTTAGTTTTGCGACTAACAATACCAACAAAATAAATAAAAACAGATAAAACGTAATTAAAACGATATAGACATATTTAAAAATAAGAAACATTACTATTACAAATATTTAAAATTAAAAAATGAAAATCCTAACTCTAAATGTTAACAAACGATTATTAATTAGTGATACTAAAATGTGATTGGTTCACAGGTTTCTGTCTCAGCTAAAGGGTTTTAGTTTGTCATCAGCTGTAAGCATGTAGAAAGATTGGAGAAGGCACATGCAATCCACTTGGGATACGTTATTTCTATAATTTTTCCACTAATGACTTCTAATGCAAATGAGTATGCTTAGTTAGTATTCTTGCACATAGTATTCTTTTTAACTGAAGCGTTCAGCATTCAGAACACAATTTATATTTGTTAATATACTATTATACATACTGTTAAGCATTTTCAAACAGGTGGGATGTGTGTGTAAATATGCAGAGGTAACCACCTGTTTTGGTATTATCATTAACATTTTCATCAGGAATGGTAATGTACAATTACACTTATTTTTTTCTCGTAAAATTGTAACAGATTTAAAGTTACTATATTTGTAATTAAATTACGTCCCACCATTACAGTAACTAGTTATACCACACTAATTATTTTTAGAAATCCTATAAATAATATAAATATATAATCTGTGATCTGGACACAAAAAACTGCAGTATATAAGTCACACGTGTGGGTTATTTGTTAGCAAATAGCCAAAAATATGTGTATGGGTCAAATTAAGTATACATTTTTCTTTTATGCCAAACCTCATTCGGATATTAGATCATGTTCAATGAAAGTATTTTGTAAATTTCCTACTGTAAATATATCGATAACTTTAATGTTTGATTAGAAGATGACATTGCTATTTTACACACTCGTCAATTTGGACACACTTTAAAAGTGATTTTCATTTTTTGCTCACTCAGATTCCAGATTTTCAAATAGTTGTATTTCTCGGCCCAATATTGGTTTATTTCCCTACCAACCATCAGCAATGGAGCTTATTTATTCAGATTCATGTGATGTCTCAATTACAACAGACAATAAATGACACTTTCTGAATAGGGTTTTGTCGTCCAGGTCACATATATCCTCTCCATTGCGTTTTCCACTTCTATTTACACCTTTGTTGAAGTTTGTTTGTTGAAAGGGATAAGTAAACAATTAATTTGCTGTACTCTTTGAAAACTTGCCACTTGATTAGTCTTTAATAGTTGTACGCTTTGTAACACCACGGCCACTGACGACGAATTGGAAAAGATAAAATGTGAAAAAAAACAAATTTAACTTGTTATAATGTTGCAAAATATGAAGCTAGAGATGTATTATATAAAACAGATTTGCATCTTTGATTTAAATCTCTTACTAATCCAACTCCTAATCACAAGAGAAAGCAAAAGGGCAGTTCCAGCCCAATGCAACTTTCTCCGGCAGCAGCAGAATGAGCAGCACCTCTGTGGTTTGATGCTCCTCCGCTGCCTCTAATCCCCATAATGCCCAGTATGAGCACCAGCAGCTGGGCAAGATTATAAGCACTTTACCTCCCTACTTTCAAATGTATGCTTTCATGTGATTAAGACTGAAAATATAGCTTTCAATAAGGAATCAAATATATCTTTACATTGGTAGCCTCTCAACCCATGTCGAGTGACGCACTTTCTGATGTAATACATGTAGGAATTGTCAAAGTAAGCAAGTTTACTCAAAATCTTCCAGTAGTGGGTAAATAGGTCAGAATGCATAAATCCAATTCCTGTGAAGATTTACAAACCTTAGAAATTAGTGTTTAGTGAATAAATGCAATCATAAGTAATGCCTTTATTATTTTCTGTACAGTAAAAACAGGGGTTTTCTTGAAAAAGATGACAGCACATGCAAATAGACGTACAAACAAAATGTTGAGGGATGTGTGTCCAGTCTGAGTAAATGAGGAAAGAAGGATATGATTGTTACTAAAACACTTCCTTTGACATTTGCATGCATCCTCCAAAATTTACAGTCATTTCTCTTTCGGTCTCTGCCCCTTCCCCCTCTCTCAAAGACAGACAAAAACACTCTCACACAAACATAGTTGTCCAAAAATGTGTCTTATGACTAAGAAATCTCAAGGCTAATCAGTGACATGTTGGTCTCATGTGATGATGGCTAACTGGATTTTCAAACCCACAGAGACAATGAGTCTTTTTAGAGGCAGAGTAAGAAGGGGAAAGCACTGTTTTAAAAAGGTTAAGTATGTTAAACTTAAACCCAGAAATCCACATGCCTATTGTCTCCAGACCTGGTATAACCTCTATAAAACTTAAAACTAACAATTTATTTGCAAGTATGATATTTCTCCCTCTCTTGCTAGTTGTATATTACAGACAGACAGATAGATGGATGGATAGACTGGGAGGGTTTATGGAGGGATGCGAATAGTACAGCATTCAGGACAGACAGACCAATGATAGATAGCACAGACGATATGCACCCGCACGATGTAGTCAGACACTTGGAGAGTGATAGCAGAGACAATTGGCTAGATAGATAGATAGATAGTAGATAGATAGATAGCATAGATAGTATAGACAGACAGACAGACAGACCGGAAGGACAGATCGAATTTTAAATATACATTAAGTGTTTTTACAAGGTTGTGAGTTGAACTGTGAGCACAAATCAAATCCCACACTGCTCATTAGTTCTAAGGAATGGGTCACCGGACTGTTGCCCTCTCATGTGATCTTCAGTGTCTAGTTTTGGAAAGGCTCATCATACAATTTATGACTTGTGTGAACAGACAATGCCATATCTAAATTTCAGTAAGTATGTATTTACTGTAATTACTGCATCTTTGTGAGTTTTGCCTGTACAATGTGAAAATGCAGACTTGTACAAAAACTGTGGGAAAGATTTGCATAAACATTTAATCTGATTTCCCCCTTTCAGCTCTCACAAATCGCAGCTGCAATCCTATTTATGAACAAATGCCTTTTTAGTTGAGCAACAACGTGCGAGATGTCTGACTATGTGGAAAGACTCAATAGTGTTGATTGTTGCCAGGTTTGCTTATAGGCCTTGTTAATTTAAGCAAGAAAATCAGATTTTTCCTTCTAGAGAGCTTTTGTGCATTTTCAGAACAAAGCTCTTTCAGCGGATTTGAGTTTTAATTGCTGTGGATAATGAGTTTAAACTAGCCGAAATAAGTGCGTCACACTGGCTGAACTACTGCAGTAGCAAGAGCCCTTTGTCTTGAGAGCTTTAATTACCAGTTGTCCACATGCATTTTGACGACAGCACTGAACTGCTGAAAGAGTGATGGTTGAGGAAAGAAACCATTGAAAAGCACTTTAAACCAATGATCTCACCATTTCTATTTGACCCATAAAGTGCAAAAATAGATATCTTCATTTAGGGTGGAATCTCCCCATGTTTTCAATGGTTGACCAAGCAGCCCTGCTGATTAATAGATTTTAAACCAGCCCAATGTGGTTATATAGGTTCCATGCCCAATTCCAAATTAGTCAGTCTGGTCTGTTTTGAGGGCATTTTAAGCTGGTCATGCTAATAGACCCAAGCAAACACCAGCTTGGACTGATTTACTGAATATTTACTGTTTTACAACTACTGGTCACTCAAACCCTCTCAAAATGATTTGTGAATATCTTCACAAATGTAACTTCTCGAATCAACTGATGAAACACCCTCTATTGAGTAGAGTTCCTCACTTAAAGGCTTCTCTTCTTTTGTGTAAAAGACTGTTAGTCAGTAGCGTCATCAATGCTTAGACGTGATTGTTAGTCCGTCAGAACCGTTTCCCCCCCACAACACGGTTGGTGAAATTAGAGATTAAGAACAATTAGTATTGGATGACCTTGCCCCCAACTGGAGTCCTGTCATGTCTTAACTAGGCCTCTTTTCAAAAGAATGTCTGTTCCCAATTCTCTCAATTATGCAAATTGGGCTTGATATCAAAGTGGTCGGAGGAGGGTGACACTTTCGAATGAAAAGCTTTGATGAGTTCCCATTCCTGTCCATTTCTAGATACAAACCTGACTCTCTACATCAACTTCCGAGAAGTGTTTGTGGTAGAAAAGCCGTTTCTCAAGGTTTTCTGAGCTTAAGAAGTGTGTTTCACGGGGGTTGTGAAGCTATCAAAGTAGATTTGTTGTGCTTTGCTCCAGCGAGGGATGAAAATACCCTGTGGGCAAGGAGAGAGGGGTCATGGGACTCCCAAAAGGATTACCTTGAACTGGAGTCATGGGACGTGCCCCGAACAAAGAGCCTGCTCACATGCTCATCATATGAACAGCCCCTCATAAAGTGGTGAAGTTTCATGTCCTGTGGGATTCATTGGGCGCCGGCGCTCTGGGAAAGAGCACCCCTCGCCAGCGGAGCTCCAGGAGGGATCGCTGATGCCGAAAGTTTCTCTTTGGCACCTTCTTAATGTCGATTAGAGGCTCTACAGGTAGGACCCCGGCTAGCTAACTCTGGGTGACCAGAAGGAACTGTGGTCTACTGATGTGATGATGGGGTAGGAATGATCAGGATTGGGATTACGAGATTGTAGTATTGGGAATGATTTACAATTTTTTTTCTCGCTTCTCTTGACGCAACAACAATTAGCAATTTCCAATAAAACATTATCTTTGTTAAACAATTTATGATTTTTAAAAAGTTTTTTAAAAAAGTTTTTAAAAAATTAGGAGGTGACAAACTTTATAAACTATGAATTTATTGATTTATACTTAAAATTGTGCAATGGAAAGCCATGGTTTTGTGGGTTTCTAATGTGTTCTGTCTTTCTTATCTCTAATGTTCTGACTGATTTTTCGAGGGAGATTTGCCTCAAAAGCTTTTGTCTTAATTAGGGCTGAACCAACAAAAGCCCAGACAGATATTGCTTTGAACCAAAGGTTATTTTTGTCCAGTGCTGGAGCACAAAGCTGGCACGACAGAATCTTTTTCGAAAGCTAAAAATGTTGGTGGGTTTCCATGGCACTTTCTCAGAACAGAAAAAAAGAGATAAATGGTCTGGAGCAGAGTTTGCACTCTAATTTGCTATGCACCTAATAATTTCAGGCAAAACAGGCTACAGCCCGGATCTGGTCAATGACTCTCTGGATGTTCTTGCATTCAACTCATATCCACACATCTTGAAGCAACAGTCAGTTGTTTTGTGGTTTTAGTAGCTGACTGTAAAAGACCAGCATTATCTTTGTACTAGTAGATTCCTAAAAGCACACTTATCACTGGTAATGGTGAACAAATGCGTTTCACCAGAAGTCTCCATAGTTAATCACTTTAGACATTTGCCATCTACATATTTTCTCTTCCATGTGTTCTGTATATCTACGGCTTGTGCATACTGTACCACTCATACTTTAGTAAGGATTATCATTGCAAAGAGGATTTGCTCTATTTACTCTGGGCAAACTCAAGGGACTAAAAGCAGTTCTTGCTGTAATTGATGTTATACATATATTAATATGGTCGAATGGTACATTGAATATATGTGTAATGTTGTAGGTTTGTGCTTGTATAACCAAACTACTATTTTATTTTATTTTAATCATTTGAATTTATTTTCATAATTATGTGAATTGTGAACTTTCTTCTGACTTATTTTTCCCTTTCTGCTTCTTTGGGGCGGAAACGTATTTCTTTTATTTTAGTTTATTATTTGATTTACTGTCTTTTCTTGTCTGTTTCTTAGGGCCAGAAAGCTTGGATTGAAAAAACCTTTCACAAAAGAGAATGTATCCACATATTTCCAGCCAAGGACCCAACGCGGTGAGCTTTCCTATTTTGACCCATTTCAAAAGAACACGTAGCTACATATAATGACACCATTGTGCGAAACAAATTACCTCTATGACTCATTCTGTTTTGAGGCTTTTTAGACTCTTATGTAATGAGGGGTGATGTGTGACATCATAAGCCCTTTCACAGATCACTGTGTGGGCATGTTTCAAGGCTGGATGTGAGGGGGGCAGTGTAGTTCAGTCCACCACACTTCCTGTCTGTGGAGGGATGCCAGAGTGTGCACTGATGCATGTACCCATTGAACATTGACTGCAGTTTAGATACAGCCCTGATAGGTGGTCTACGTGCACAGAAAAACAGGCAATACTCTCAAACCAAATTATTTTCATGATGAAATGTCAGCTAATTGAGTTACGTAAGCAACATCCTGTTGCATGCAATAAAACAAACCTCCAGCATTACTTCTGCTGTGATTTTCCTCAGGTGCGCCTGTGGTTATCTAGTGACTCAACACACGGCCATTGCAGCAGGCGCCATCACCAACAAGCCCTCCGAAGGGAACCAGCTTGTGCAAGTGGACCCTCCTCAGGAGAAATGGTTGGTGGTCAAACATACCCAGACCATCCTCACAGATGCCTATGGTACCATTGAATTTCAAGGAGGAGGATTTATCAACAAAGCCATGGTATTTTGAACATTATGGGGTGAATTTACTAACTTGTTATATTATTATTGATCCTAGTATTTTGACCCAAAAGCTGAGTTTTATTTGATAACCACCTGTAAGCGAAGGACAATACAAATTTCTCAGTTAATTCCCTCTCGAGATTTGAAGTCTAAATAATCCAACAATTGTAAGTAAAGAACCATGTTAGCATAGTTCACGCAGTGAGGAAATAAACATATTTCATTCAAGAAAAACAGTTAAATCTGACATTAAGCGTATAATTCAATATCTCTTACAGTATATTCGGGTGTCATATGATACTAAGCCGGACAGCTTGCTGCATCTCATGGTGAAGGAATGGCAACTGGAGTTGCCCACGCTGCTTATATCAGTTCATGGTGGCCTCCAGAACTTTGACCTGCAGCCCAAACTCAAGCAAGTTTTTGGGAAAGGCCTGATCAAGGCTGCCGTGACCACCGGAGCATGGATCTTCACTGGTGGAGTCAGCACTGGTAGGTATTTTTTGAGTACAACAGGGATGGGCAACTCCGGTCCTGGAGGGCCACTGTCCTGCAAAGTTTAGCTCCATCTCCACTCAAACATACCTGGAAAAAAGGTGTGTTTAGTTGGGGATAGAGGTAAATTCTGCAAGACAGTGATCCTCCAGGACCAGAGTTGCTGATCCCTGGTCAACAGGTATGATTCCAATCCACATGGATCCCTTGGATCCAACATTTGCATCCATATTCAATTTGGTTTGGTATCAGATCTAGTTAAGAAGGTTTTCTAATCTGTTTTATATTACTTTCATAATGTAGGAGTGATCCGGCACGTTGGAGATGCTTTGAAGGATCACTCTTCTAAATCCAGAGGGAAGGTGTGTGCTATAGGCATCGCTCCATGGGGAATCCTGGAGAGCAAAGAGGATCTAATTGGAAAAGATGTAAGCACGAACTATCGGTGTATAATACAAAACATGATGGTGCTCATAAACTTATGAAAAGATTATTGAATAAGGCGTTATGCTACATCATCTAACAGTTGAAGCTTCATACTTGTCTACTGGCATCTGCATTGTTATGTTCCTCTTCAGGTGAACAAACCATACCAGGCCATCTCCAATCCTCTGAGCAAACTTGCCGTTCTCAACAATAGCCATTCGCACTTCATACTATCTGATAACGGCACATGTGGGAAATACGGGGCGGAGGTCAAACTACGCAGGCAGTTGGAGAAACACATCTCCCTCCAGAAGATTAACACGCGTAAGTGCGGTAGCATCAGCAAATCTTATCTGATTTAGGTCTAATGTACCTCTGATCCTAAGAGGGCATATTTGAAAGCATGCTAAGGGTTTGAATGACGCGAGATATATCCTGATTATCCGTAATGGAGTTCATGGGGTCAGGGACCAGTGGAGATATGATCTAGGCATTCTAGATTTGATCAAGGCTTTGGTGTCTGTGACCTGTGGGTTTCCCTTTGTCATCCTATGCCTGGAGCTCGTGATAAGGCAGGGACAGCAAAGGGAGGCTCAGCTGTCACCACTCACATCGTCATCTGGGATCAGACCTGGGAGAGTCAAATTAAAATGATTGTACTCCCCCACTTCTCTGACTTTTAAATACCTCTCTTTTGTTAATCATAAAAGGGCTTTTTAAATTTTTAATGTGCATGCATTTTGAGTAATTGAAAATAAGATTTACAGCGCAAAACACCCAAAAGGCTCGAACATTCAGGCTAATGTTTTGTAATAGTATTATATTGATACGTGCACAATCCCTGTACCAAGAAATACAAAACATTTAGTTAAGTGAATTGCTTTTTTTTCTGTATATGCATGTTAGGACTGGGCCAGGGTGTACCGGTGGTATGTCTGATTGTGGAGGGGGGTCCCAATGTGATCTCGATTGTCCTGGAAAGCCTGCGTGAGGAACCACCTGTGCCTGTAGTGGTTTGTGATGGCAGTGGTCGAGCCTCTGACATTATTTCCTTCGCCCACAAATATTCTGAAATTGAAGGGTGAGTATTAATAGTCATTATTACATAGATCTCTGGAATGCTTGATTCTAAATGATCTATCACAATATTCTTTGTTCAAATGTTGAAACATCGATATAATTGAGAAATATTTAAATAATTAATTTGTTTAGATAGACCTTTTGCTTCGCCCTGAAGGGGTCCAGATGCCTCTGTAGGGGTTTATGTCTAGAAATAAATAGCTAGATGCACATTATCCCATGAATTTCTAGTATTGACCCATCTTTAATAGAATGACTGTGAATTAGTTGTCAAAACTATTCATTATCACAACTGAATTGTATTTTATAGACTGGTAAATGAAGACGCAAAAGAGCAACTGCTGGTCACCATCCAGAAAACCTTTAACTACAACAAAATGCAGTCAGGGCAAATTCTGCTCATGGTCATTGAATGCATGAAGAAGAGGGAGTTGGTAAGTATCTACAGTAACATCCATCAACACAAACCCACTCTCTGCTTAAACCAGCCTAAGATAGTCTTAGTGGGTCTCTCATTCTGGTCAGGTCTTCTTGTTTTAGATTGGCTTTGGATACTTTTCAGCTTGGAGACCAGCTTAAGACCAATTTGGCCAGGCTGGGAGACCAGCTAGACCAGACTAAACTAGCGAAGACCAGCAAATCAACCAAGGCTGGTTTTAGATTTTTTTTTCATTTTTTCAAATATACATTTAAAACAACATAATAATAATAATATACATATAAAAACAACTAAGAATAAAATGGTTTATATTTTTTTTAACTCTTTGTGCAACCTTTCATCAATAAACATTTCCATTCATTATTCATTTTGTCATGTGTCTTTATTCATGTGTCTCTCTCATATATCCATCTGCATTTGCTCCCTAGTTGTATTAACTGGTACAAAACATCATATCGCATCACATCCTTTCATATCAGGAGTGATTAGTTCTTCTGCTTCACCTATGAGACCGTTGTGATTAACAAATGCTTTCAGACTTCATATGTTAGAACGGACTTCACAATCACTATATACAGTACTTGCCTATAGACTATATATGACCTATAGGATGATCCAGTGCACTCTGGGAGCTTGGTTAATGGTAATATTTGTGCCGGTGCAGCTTTAACTGAGGCTAAGTGATGTGTTAAGTATTTAGTAATACTGCCTCAGGACAGGAGATAATCTGTAGCTCTATACATCTGGACTAGGATCAGTGTAGTGCCACCTGTTCTTGCCGACCCGCTACGTTCATTCACCCTGTTCCTGAATATGAGCAGATGGGGGGGAAGGAGGGTGGATCCATTTCTCTCTAATCCACACTGAACATCTCCGCTTATTTCAGTGACATCATATCTTGTTGTCTGGCATTAGATAGAGTAATGGCCTTCCACAACAGTGTTTTTACATTAAATGCCAATGCTAATGTATGTTAAGAGCTCAAATGTCCACATACGTACATAAGCATTTCCATTATATGGATATTAGGTACACAAATGTACAACTTTCAAGCCTACTATTAAACATGAATTGATAGCTTAACATATGCTATTATGAAAGCAAGCATGCTATAGTGTTTCCCTAAGCCATCTGTGTCCAAATGGTTTGCTTCAACCAAGATATTAAACATGAAATGAACTAGCATTCATTCTCAAAATATTATAAAGAGTTCAATTTAAGATGTCACCCCTCCCATTGCAGCCATGAGGTACTAATCTAAAAGCCCAGACTCCACCATGAGTCTCTCATTAGCAATGCATGCTAACACTCAGGAATGTCTTGGAACAGGGCCACTAGTCCATGCCAACGTGATTACATTTAAGATTAACATACATGTGACTGCAACTGCAAAAGTAATTGCATTTGATACTAGACATCCTAAACAAGAAAAGCAGTATTATGTAATTTGAGAGGGAAATAAGCTAGTTATGCAGAGTGTGAATAAGAATGTCCCGCTAATGCTAATAAAATGTCCATTCATTTGTCGGAAGGGAAGTTGTGGCCTAATGGTTAGAGAGTCGGACTCGTAACCCAAAGGTTTGTAGGTGGGGGGAGTGAATGTAAAGCTCTCTCCCGCCTTCAATACCATGACTGAGGTGCCCTTGAGCAAGGCACCGAACCCCCAACTGCAGCAAAAAAAATGGCTGCCCACTGCTCCGGGTGTGTGTTCACGGTGTGTGTGTGTTCACTGCTGTGTGTGTGCGCACTTTGGATGGGATAAATGCAGAGCGCTAATTCCTAGTATGGGTCACCATACTTGGCCACATGCCACTTCACTTTCATTTCCACCACAGTAATTCTTTCATCATCCTCATCCAAAATAAATGTATGTATATCAAAAATGTTGCTGCCCCGTTTAACTTGGTATATGTAGATAACAGTGTTTCGAATGGGTGCTGAGGGACAAGATGACATTGAAATGGCTATCCTCACTGCGTTACTGAAAGGTATCGTGAATACGCAGACCTTCTGAAATACCACAGATTTGGTTCATGGTTTAGAAATGAACTATAATGTGTGTTCGTTGTAATTAAGGAACAAACGCATCAGCTCCAGATCAGCTGAGCTTGGCTCTGGCTTGGAATAGAGTGGATATAGCACGCAACCAAATCTTTGTGTATGGACACAATCTACCAGTATGTGAAATAATCTATATCCAAGAAATAAGAAAATTTTTATTTTCACAGAGACTTTCTTAAGTTAAAATGTTTGTTTTCATAGCCTGCAAGCGCCCTCGCTGCCATCTCCACCAGCACAGCACCATCTCATGAAAAGCAGAAAGGAGCCACTCAACGTAACAAAGGAAAGGCTAGAGGGAAAAAAGGCAAAGGAGGCAAAGCCAAACCAGAACAACCAGAGGAAACTGACCCCAGAAAGTTAGAACTACTGAACTGGGTAAGACAGTGCGACTCTTTTGCTTAGATTTTCCCTAAATGTATTATGTTTCTCATATAGTGTATCTCATTTAAATTCACCATTCATTTATATATGAAGTCTTACTGGTATTCCTAAAGTGGTTCCTAAAAACTTGCGTAAAAGATTGATCAGACGGATTTTGTCCAGCAACTCCAGAGTTCTTGAGTCTTTGATACCAATTAATTAAAAGAACCAGCTCATAAGAGTCACTTGATTGTAAATTAGACTTTAGTGTTTGTGTTGTAGGTTTTTGATTTCATGAACAGATGTGGCTCATAAGAATCATTTGTTAAGGAATCAAATTATACCATCCTTGCAGCCTGCTTGTCATTATTTTGTGGCATACAGTCTGTAGTAAAACACTGGTACACGTTAAGTGAGATATGTGAGAGATGGTTTATAGTCCACCTTTTCCAGAAAATTAATGTAGCATATATTCGACGTACTTGTGTTTAAGTTTAGTGTTTCAGCAAGCTTAGCATTCTACCTAACTTCTCGCTCGCTGTCGCCCTCATCAGGTGAACTCCCTCGAGCAGGCCATGATTGACGCTTTGGTTCTGGACAGAGTGGATTTTGTCAAGCTCCTGCTAGAAAATGGTGTAAACATTCACCATTTTCTAACCATCCCTCGATTAGAGGAGTTATACAACACTGTAAGCACTGTAACCATTATCATTTTGGAGCTTATCACAAAGGATGTACAATAGAGCATGAGAGCAATTCATTAATCCACAGAAAAAAGACAGGCCCTGCTGTCATATTTTTTAATATTCCTCATAATTCTATTACTTAATCATATGCAATCTGTGTTATTTTGTGTTTATCAGAAACTTGGTCCTGCCAACACTCTACATATTGTCGTAAGAGATGTTAAAAAGGTAAAGCTGTCTGACTATTGAATTCTGGTTAATCCAACTTCACTGCTGAAGTTTTCTGAAGAATATATAAAAAATATAATTTTATGCATCGCTTGTATTTCGTAAAACGTAACTTGACAAACATTTCAGGAGAAATAACTTTTGTTCTTTTGATTTCAGGGGAATCTCCCACCAGATTACCAAATCACATTGATCGACATTGGACTGGTGGTGGAGTACCTGATGGGTGGAGCCTATCGCTGTAACTACACAAGAAAAAACTTCCGAGCTCTTTATAACAATCTTTATGGACTAAAGAGGGTAAAACATAGAGATTACTCAAATTACTAAATGTTTTAAGTACACGCAAACAGTCTAAGTACTCTCATGTCCCTTTATTTCCAGCCTAAAGCCCTAAAGCTGCTTGGAATGGAGGTACATATCAAATATTTGAACTTCTTTAAATTACATTCTAAGAAAGATCACCAAATATCCCTATTAATATAAATATTCTGTTCACCTTATTAGGATGATGAGCCCAGGCCAAAAGGCAAGAAGAAGCAAAAGAAGAAGAAAGAAGAAGAGGAGGACATTGATGTGGATGACCCAGAGGTCAGCCGCTTCCATTATCCATTCCATGAGCTGATGGTCTGGGCAGTGCTGATGAAAAGGCAGAAGATGTCTCTGTTCCTGTGGCAGAGGGGCGAGGAGGGTATGGCTAAAGCTCTGGTGGCCTGTAAGCTCCTCAAAGCCATGGCTCATGAGTCGTCTCAGAGTGAGATGGTGGACGACATATCCCAGGATCTCGATAACAACTCCAAGTAAGTGAATGTAAAATCCCTTTCGAGTCTGGTTCACTAATATGCAGGTATGAATGCACAACCTATGAGGGGGAAAAGGCAAAATGCTAAAATGTTATGCTAAGTTAAATGCTAAGTGTTTTTTTCCCCGAAATGTTTTACAGTGTTAAATAAAAAACAATTGGTTTTATTACTTCAATATGGCAGAAATCTATTTCTACACTGTACAATTACACTTCTGGTAATTTTAGGGAGTTTGGAACCTTGGCATACGAGTTGCTGGATCAGTCCTACAAACATGATGAGCAGCTAGCCATGAAACTGTTGACTTACGAGTTAAAGAACTGGAGTAACTCTACCTGTCTGAAGTTGGCAGTGGCTGCCAAGCACAGAGACTTCATAGCCCACACCTGCAGCCAGATGCTCCTCACTGACATGTGGATGGGCAGCCTGAGGATGGGTAAAAACCCAGGACTGAAGGTGAGGCAATTTCTTTTGATATTTCCAGGGTTCCTGGAGGGCCTTTAATTAAATTGATCTTAAATTGGAGCAGGAAGTCTTATATTTCATAAAGTCATTGCATTGAGTGTTGCATGTACTGCAACAAATGAACATCTTCCTGATTACTTAAGTCTTGTTTTCCCGTACAAATATCTAGATAATTTATTGTAAGTTGTTTCTTGATTGTGATTTGCCTTTTTCTTCTGTTTCTGCTAACTTCAGGTGATACTCAGCCTCATTTTCCCACCTTTTATCCTGCTGTTGGATTTCCGTCTGGGTGATGACGTGTCTCATCAAGTCACTGCAAATAGTGAGGACAGGAAGACCAAGGATGATGATAAGTCTGGCCGGGTAAAAACTGCACCACCCCTTCTATTTAGACAAACCACTCCTTTATTAGATCAGTGTCGAGTACATAACTGAAAGCTCTTGACCTGACATTATATGAGCTTAATCCATCTGTAAACACAGGTCTTGTGTGACACATCCAGACATGATGTAGATAGAAAGTGGAAGGATTACATAATAGAAAACATATGTAGTTTGCTGATACTCTATTATTTTAGTCTATAAAACTCAGTATTTATAGTTAGTCCTGTGGGGAAAAACAGTACGGGAACTCTAGCACAGTGGTTAATGCTGCATCAAACGGCTTCTTAATCTTATGTTTGGTCTGGTTAAAACAAATCCAGGTTGATTTGGTGATTTAGATTTTAGAGAGGATGCTGTTTCTATGAATTCTGCCTGTTGTAAAACCACCTCATGTACATCTAGGATGCCAATGCAGATACAGCCTCTAAGAAAGGAGATGAGGAGGAAGGTAATAAGAAAATGAGACGGATTCCTATTGGAACAAAGATCTATGAGTTCTACAATGCCCCTTTCACCAAATTTTGGTTCAATACTGTGAGTAAAACATTAATCCGTCCATCCATTTTCCAAACTGTTTGTCTTATTTAGGGCAGTCTATCCCAGCATCTTGAGCCATAGGCAGGGAAATACTCTGAAAGGATTGAGTAGAATATATTATAGAATATTTTTTAAAACAATAACTAAAACTATATTGAAATCCAAAATCGGTTTGCATTGGACAGATTTCCTACCTTGGCTATCTCATGCTGTACAATTATATAGTACTGGTGAAGATGGAGCGTTGGCCATCCTTACAAGAATGGATCGTCATTTCATACATCATCACTTTGGGGTTGGAGAAAGTCAGACAGGTAAAGATGTCAATCTCTCCTTAAAACACCACTGCAGCCACATCTCTAGAAATAGATGCAAAAATAGCGCAATCAACCCAAACCCAGTAACAAAGAATCAGCTTGTAGCCTATATCTGATACTATTGCCTCCAGATTTTGATGTCAGAACCAGGCAAGCTCAGGCAAAAGATAAATGTGTGGTTGGAAGAGTACTGGAACATCACAGACCTGGCGGCCATCTCGACCTTCTTGCTTGGGCTACTACTTAGGCTGCAAAATGAACCTTACATGGGCTACGGCCGTGTGATCTACTGCGTGGACATTATCTTCTGGTATATCCGCGTACTGGACATATTTGGAGTCAACAAGTACCTAGGACCCTACGTCATGATGATTGGGAAAATGGTAATGCAATTTATTTTATATTTATCTGTTATACCTTTAGACCTTGTACACTTGATTATCAACTGTATGGACTTTTGACTTCAATAAGCTGCCACCTGCCTTGCAGATGATTGACATGCTGTACTTTGTGGTGATCATGTTGGTGGTCCTGATGAGTTTCGGCGTGGCACGGCAGGCTATCCTCCACCCAGACGAGGAGCCCACATGGCGCTTGGCTCGCAACATCTTCTACATGCCTTATTGGATGATCTACGGAGAGGTGTTTGCAGATTCGATAGACCGTAAGACTAGAATTTATAGTAAGATTTTGTTTCCTGCCTCCAGGGTAGATAGATGGCATTTAACAGTTTGATCCACCTTCCTAACACCTCACTAATATCTCCATCACCTATGTGATCCTGCTGTTTGTTGCTGCTTCCCCTATAACAGGGTTCCTCAAATCTTGCCCTGAAGGGGCCAATACGCTGCAGAGTTTAGCTCCAACCCTGATCAAACTGACCTACCTGTGATTTTCTAATGATCCTGAAGACATTGATTAGCTTGCTCAGGTGTGTTTGATTAGGGTTAGAGCTAAACTCTGCAGGAAAGTGGATCTCATGGGCCAGATTTGAGGATCCCTGCCCTATAACATCATGCCTAGTGCCTTTCTTGTTGTGTTAGGAACCTTTTGAGAATTCAGTCTTATAACTTTCAAATTTGGAGACAGAAAAATGTGTTGTCAAATTGTGGTTATTTCAGTATTTCAGGCTGTATGCCATTACTCTGCCATACACATTGCAGCAGTTTCTAGTTGATTATCCTGCCTGTCTGTTGATTAAGATGTTGGATTTGATTAATTCTTGCTGCATATTTTGTTCTTGTTTCTGGTTTCCACTTGCACTAACTGACTGTTTGTGACTACTTGCTCTTCTGGAATGTGCTCAAGTTTACGCAATGGAAATAAACCGTAAGCAAAACTATAAACATTTGACACAATGATAAACACTGTTTTCATGAAAAATAACCCTACTAATGGTATAGCGGCATTGGAATTGTTGTGAATGCAGAACAGATCGATTGTTGGTACTAAAATGTAACAAGAAAGCTTATTTAAACAGCCCCCTGTGGAGAAAACTTATATGATGAGGATGGGAAAAAGCTTCCACCCTGCATCCCTGGAGCCTGGCTGACTCCGGCCATCATGGCCTGTTATTTGTTAGTGGCCAACATCCTGCTTGTGAATTTGCTCATTGCTGTCTTCAAGTAAGAATGCTACCATTTCATGGTTTTGATGACTTGTTTCACTTGTAGCATGTAAAATCCAAACAATTTGTGGCTATTGGTCTTTACAAAAATGTCTTCATTGGTGAATATATTTTAACAGTTCAGTGGCGCTGCTTCACTGCTATGTGTTTTCTCTCATTAAAGCAACACATTCTTTGAGGTTAAGTCCATTTCGAACCAGGTGTGGAAGTTTCAGAGATATCAGCTCATCATGACTTTCCATGACAGGCCAGTGCTGCCTCCACCAATGATTATCTTTAGCCACCTCTACATCCTTTTTCGCAAACTCTGCTGCCGCTGTAGTAAGAAAAAGGAGGGAGAACTGGATGAAAAGGATAAAGGATTAAGTGAGTTTCATAAAATAATTAGACCAAATTATAAATGATCAAGATGCAGGTGTTCCAAGTGAATAGTAAAAGACCATGAGATAAATATTTGTTTGTATTATGTGTCTTTTCCTCATAAAGAGCTTATTCTTACCCCGTACGAGCTGAAGATGCTGTATGAGTTTGAGGAGCAATGTGTGGAGGAATATTTCAGGGAGAAAGAAGATGAGCAACAGTCCTCAAATGATGAGCGTATCAGGGTTACAAATGAAAGGTGATTTAAGTACAGGAATACGGGTAAATCTCTTAAATCCCAGTCTGCAAACTTCTTATCTATTCAATCATCACATTTACACAATCTTATTGTTCATGCTCAGGGTGGAGAACATGTCCATGCGCCTTGAGGAGGTGAATGAGAGGGAGAACACAATGAAGGCCTCCCTTCAGACAGTGGACCTTCGTTTGTCCCAGCTGGAAGACATTAATGGCCGAATGGTGAATGCCTTGGAAAGACTGGTGGGAATCGACCACTCCGAACTCACCCGGACACGCTCATCGGCCTCCTCTATTTGCGACCCCTCCTCTCTCCAACGTCACAGTAGCATCAACAGTGCTGATGGGTACAGCCTCTACCGCTATTACTTGGGTGTTGATGACCGTCCACCTGAGGAGAAAGAGGCAGATCTGAGTAAAACAATAAGCACTACAAACCTCAACACAAAGGAATATGGCCAGAATCTAGAGGTGGATATTCCAGGGGTAAAAAGACGCCTTGGCTCATGTGTGGACATCCGAATCTTCCCTTGTGATAAGGATGTTGAGGTTGAAGGGACAAAGCCAGAATCACCCAAATCTACAGTTCCTGACAACCAGACTTCTTCAGATAGAGCCACACTGAAAGAAGCCTTGATCATGGAGAGAGCAAAACTTCAGGCGACTACCTCCTACCCTCTAGAAAAGGTGAAAGCTTTTAAATACTATCCCGGAGAAATACAAAGCACATCCCCGTCCACTGTACGAAGGTGTTGGAGCACAATCTCATTTGATCAAGCAAGTGGAAGAGAACCAAATCTAGAAGGAGAAGGAATGGGTGGGTCTCCAGCTACAAGACGTTGGAGTGCTGGCTATGAGTATAAGGTACACCCTAGTCTTTTTGGTCAGACGCCAAAGGTATCAACGGTAAGACCCTTGGTAGACCAGATTGACCAATTTAGCAACAGTTTCAAGGTAGAGCAACATTCTGACCAGCCTGAGCCACAAATGCAGAGAGTTTCTTCTAGACATAGTATAGATGAGATGGGAATGCAAGACGGGGAGAAGACAATGGACAGTTCAGATGGATCAGTGAATCTTGAACGACATCAGTCAATTATTGAAGATGGGATAAGAAAGGGTGAAGAGCTACACTCAGCGGGGACGACTGGAAGACAGGCATCACTTGATGTAGATCAGGTAAATCAGGAAGAAGGGAGTGACAATGTGGACAAATGCCTGAAAGATACTGAACAGGAAGTGACAAAGGAACCAGATGATCCTGAAGGAGGTCTTGGAAAGGAGGAAAGTTCAGAGAAGCAAGACGGAGAGCAAACAGAGGAGATACCAACAGGTGTAGGTCCCTTTGATTCTGAAGTCCAAGCTGATGGTAGCCATCTGCTTCTGCCAGAAGACACAATGTTCCTCCCTGGAAGATCTAAAAGCTGGTCCACAAAACCGTGCAAGCCCTTAGAAAACAGCTTGAAAAGAGCCCACGGATCAAGCAGTGAAAGAGACCTTGCTGGAACATTTGGGGACTCTCCTGATGATCCAGGTAAACCAGCACAGAAGACAACAGACGATGCACCATCAGACGAACCGTGACCAGACACTCCAGAGGGAGTCCAATAAGAACAGCAAATTCAACAGACAAGAATGACACACACATTAAATTCTGTATATCCACCTATAACTCTATATACTTACATTAACAGTATGCACTCAGGTGTCATGATCAAGTTAACTGAGTAGCAAATCTCTGAAGCCATAGTATCAACTATCCATTATTTGTGTGCTTGCACTTAAAAGTATTTCCATCAGTATATGTATGTAATGTACAAAATACAGTATGTATCCCTGCTCACTGCTCTGGTTTTCATTGTCATTTATGTATTATGGTTTAGATGTTTTTTGACTGGTAAAATGACAGTATTATGAAATTTTATGGGCTAAAAAGTAAGGCTATGCAAACTGAACTAGTCAAAGGACAAAATGAGTCTACCTCAATGCAAAATATTTGGAGTTAGCACTTGTATGAGTGGTGCATTCTGTTTATGGTGGGAATAAGACTGTGAAATAGCACCATCTGTTGTTCTGGATGATGAACTGCTGAAAAAAAAGAGGAACTTTACACAGGAAAAAAATAAGCTGAAGATAAGTTTATACAGTATTTACTTTGGTTATATGTAGTATAAAAGTCTACAATTAATAAAACCACACTTCAAATTCTTGTTCACATTTTCTTTGTTAAGGTTTCAACATGTTTACATAAGCATACTGTAGCTTTTCAGGAAACAGGTTGCATTATAGAGTCCAATAACACGTAATTTCTTAAAAATTCGGTCATACAATCACAAATATGAAAGAAAATACATGCATAACAATGGTCCCATCTGAATATCAGTGGTCATGATATGCTACATTTGTCAAAGTGAAATGACGATCACCAAAAATTTATTTTGAAGATTCAAACAGTCCAACTCAGATTAATACAGTAGATCCAGTTCCAAGGCATTAAGGTCCCCAATATCAGCACAAGTAGTTGGAAGAAAGAATTCCCAAATGGGGATGTTTTATTGCTGTAATCTGTGCTACTTCTTCTGACACAACTATTAGTGAAGTTTGAATAGGAGGCCGAGATGTCTCACACGTTTGAAAACAAAAGTGCTGATTTAACCAGTTGCATTCACCCTGCAATCTTTGACTAAAACAACTACACAAGCAAAAAAAAAAGCATAATACCAATTTTTGGCAACTGTATGTTTCTTTTAAGAGTCTATGGTGAAAAATATGTAAACAGTAAATAAAAGTTGCTTGTACATTGAGTATATAACCTTATGCACTGGATGTTATTGAACAAAAAATTAAAAAGAGCTCAAATGAAAAATATCAAGCTGGAATAGAAAAAAAGGTTGATGAATTTTCATAAGCATGCATTAGTGGCTTTCCTGTTTAGCAAAATACAAAACATACTGTAGCATTGACACCAAGACCCTAGTCTCTATACTTGATTTCACATGGCCAAGCAGCCTGTTCTCAAATTAAAACATTTAAATGCTAATTAATTAGTGAATGATCATTTTCATATTCAAAAATTGTCACAAAATTTTCACATATCAGTGCTAGACTGAATTTGAATATAAACCCTATATTTTATCACCCTAAGGCTAAGGATCTACAGTACAACACAGGCACAATTTCTCAGGTTTAGATGTGTCAAACACACACTTTCTACGGGTGAATGTGATTTTGCCAAGTAAGACGTGTTCCCTTTGATACCTGACCTGAAGATGTTCCTTCACCCATCATGCACTGCAGCCATCATGTTCTATCTTTGCAACCTTCCTGCAGATGGATTGATGTCCGTCTGTGTTATAGATAGACGTGCCTGTGAGGAGAGCTCATTGAAAACACATATAAAGTGCTTTTAACCCACTGGCATCCCAAAAATGGCCTTTTACAGATTTTCTCTTAAATTTTTTGAACCAGTGCAAGAACACAGTGTATATACTGTATAAAAGACACCCAGGAACATGTTACAACAAGACAGACTCACTGACTAATTCATACTGTACATAATACATCTAAGCATTCAGCAGCAAATGTTTTAAGACAGCATGTGCTGTGTCCATATAGAATATTTTACAATAACATAAAAAAAAGCAAACATTCGTATTTGATCCATTATCTTTTAACACAATCATCACGATTATCACCACACTACAAAGGAAACGTTTCCCATTGTGACTCTACCACCGAGTGAACTGACTAAATCTCTCAAAGCTGCATCATTCCTCTGTTCCATCTTGACATTAAGAGCTTGGAAAGACGAACCTTCATCTGTTCTTGAGCCTGATAGTCCAGCTCTTTGCAGGGGCTCGTGTGACATGTTATACCAGCAGAGCATTTCTGGCTGCTGCAGACACACAGCGGAGTGAACGCACTGTATACTCTTGCCGTAAAAGCGTTACAGCAGAGCACACTTAAAGATGCTGTGCTTTTTAGAGCGCTTCTCTGAAATCTTCACCGGCCCTCCACTATCTGCTTGACCACCATCATTCTAGTCAACAGAAAGATAGAAACATTTAAATTTTGCTTTGTTAAACATATTTAAAAAAAAAAAAAATGTATATATAAGCGAAACTCGTCCGATTGTGATATAAAGTCCAGATTGTAGATATAAATGAGTCAGAATGCGAGATATAAACTACAATTGCGAGTTATAAAGTCAGAATTGCGGGATATAAACTAAATTCAGATTTTTTTTCTCAGAATTGCGTGATATAAACTCACAATTGTGAGTTATAAAGTCAGAATTGCAAGAAATTAAGTCAGAATTATAAGATACAAACTCACAATTTTGACCTTTTTTTCTCAATTGTGAGATATTAAGTCCATTTCTGAGGGTGGAAAAAAAGACTGCTGTTTTCTCACTTTTGACTTAAGTACCTCACAATTTCAAGTTAAAACAGTTGGTAAACATGTTTTTTAAAGAAAACATAATAAAACTCGCAAATAAAGTCAGAATTGTGAGATACAAACTGAAGTCAGAATTACGAGATATATTTGCGAGTTATAAATTCAGAATTGCGGGATATACACTGGAAATTTAGATTTTTTTTTCTCAGAATTGCGTGATACAAACTCACAATTGCGAGTTATAAAGTCGTGGAATTGGTGAGAATTGTCGAATTGCGTGATATAAGACTCACATTTCGAGTTATAACTCAGAATTGCGAGAACTTTGTCAAATTGTGAGATATAAACTCCTCATTCATATTTTTCTCAGAATTGTGAGCTATAAAATCGCAATTGCGAATTATAAAGTCAGAATTGTGAGAAATTGTCAGAATTGCGTGATATAAACTCACAATTTCGAGTTATAAAGTCAGAATTGCGAGAAATTGTCAGAATTGTGAGATATAAACTCAAAAATTGAGATAAAAAGTCAATATTGCGAGAAATTGGTCAATTGGAGGATATCAACTCCAATTCATTTTTTCTCAGAATTGTGAGTTATAAAGTCAGATTTGTGAGTTATAAAGTCAGAATTGTGATATAAACTTGCAATTCTGACTTTTTTCTTCTCGTTATTGTGACTTTTTCATGAGATATGATGTAAGAACTTTGAGATATAAACTTGCAATTCGGGAAAAAAAAGGGGGTTCAGAATTGTGAGATACAAATTCACAATCACCTTTTAAAATGTTTTATTTCGTGCGGAAATGGCTTCGATAGTATCAAACTAAGATGCAATTATAAACAATGTTGTTGGGTTTTTTACCCACATAGGAACATTCTAAAATGTCATTTATTGTACTATGATTCGCTGACATATATATATTATTTATATCTATTATATATATATATAATCATTTGTACAATCATTTTAATACAAATAATGATAAATGATTCTAGTCAATACAGTTTTGATTTTTTTTTTTTTGCCAGTTTTACAAAAAACTTCAAAAAACACTCACCATTTTTCTGCTAAGTCGAGCCATAATGTCTCTAGCAAGGGTGAAAAAGGCCTCTTCGACATTTACACTGGTTTTTGCACTTGTTTCCAAAAACTTGATCCCGTAATCAATTGCCAACTGGACAAAAAGTAAAAAGATGACAACACAGTTGTCAAAACAAAAACAAAAAAAACTACTAGATCAAATATTTTTATAAAAATACAAAATATATCATTAAAATTCGTTCCAGTATCACTCAAAATACTGAATATCTGATTCAAAATACTATACCTATAATAAAAAGGTAGTGTTACAAGAATGACATGCATTTTATTTGTTCTTCTTATTTTAAAAGATTTATGTTATATTACTCTTTTTAAATGATTTATTCCTTGTATGGAAAATTATAAGTTTGTAAGACGTGAGAGGCCTCACTTTCTCTCCTCTCTCTTTGGACACCTGTCTCCTGTCGTTCATGTCACATTTGTTTCCGAGGATCATCTTCTCTACGTCAGATGATGCATGCTGAAATGAGAAATTGAGAAGTTCAGCACTTCAAGTTAAATTCTCGAACAAATAAACAAATTATATTTGTTATAAATTTATAGAGTGGGTAACAAGCCAATTATACAATGGCCCCCTAATATGATTGGACTACAATGTATTAACCAATCAGAAACCAGGACCGTTAATGTAAATTATAACACTACACATATTAATATGTGAACATTTTCCTCTTCAGTGTTACCTCCTCAATGTTGCGTATCCAGTTTTTAATGTTCTCAAATGACTTTTCACTGGTGATGTCATATACCAGCATAATGCCCTGAAAACAAAGCAAGCAGAAAATATGAAACATCCATCTTCAGTGATCCTCACTTTCACATATATACATGAGTAGTAGCCAGTGGTGTTTTACCATAGCGCCTCTGTAGTACGCCGTGGTGATCGTCCTAAATCTTTCCTGTCCTGCTGTGTCCCTGTAAAACAATCAGACAGTCACACGCAAATAGTATATGCATCCTTGTTCCTTCCTTCCTTTGTCACCCTGCTCGGCCTCAACACTTCACATTCGTTTACAGTGAATCCCACCCTGCTCTTTGCCAGCTTTTAATATAAACATCCTGTAGATAGAGAGAGAGGTACGGATGTACAGCCTGTCCATGACACTATCATCTGCAAGTCTCATCCTTCATTAGTCACCTAACTGGACAGGGAGCGCGAGTATTACGACTGTTATCAGGAAGGCCAGCCACAATGTGTAATGTGATATCATTCTTACTCATCAGTTTTCACAGATGAACGATCAAGGACTATTATAAGTTAGCACCCTGTTGAAAAAAAACAGCATACGTTTAGGTATAGTTTTGATCGAGATGCTGGTTTTAGCTGGTCCTTTGCTGGTTTATGCTGGTCCTTTGCTGGTTTGTGCTGGTCCTTTGCTGGTTTGTGCTGGTTTGTGCCAGCACATGACCAGCATAAACCAGCAAAAGGACCATAAACCAGCAAAACCAGCAAAGGACCAGCACAAACCAGCAAAGGACCAGCTAAAACCAGCATCTCAGCGTCAAAACATACCTAACCAGCATAAGCTGTTTTTTTCAACAGGGCAGGTTAATGGGCTAGCCATATGCTATAATAGCAGGTTAGTCAGTGTAGTCTAGTAACTTGTGTATATATGCAGGCTATCAGACTAAGCAGTTAAAAGTATGCTAAGCTGTATTTAGTGGCTAAATTTCCAAATTTGACTAAAAGGCTAGTGTATGCTAAACTAGCAGAATAATGGGCTTGTGAAATGCTATGATAGGAGGTTACTGGTATGCTAAGCTAGCAGTTTGATTGATGAGGGCTACACAAAAGCTTGCCTGCTAACTGTTTAACTTGCAAGCTAAGCAGAAAACAGAATGAGAAATTACTTATTTGACCATTTATAGTTCTATATTATCATCTATTTGACACATTAAAAGATTTTGAAAATGGATGTTTTAACCAGGTACCTGTGTTTACGAGTTCTAGCTGATATATCAGCATTGTAGAAGGCCAAAAACCTCCGTTGTAGTGCTTTGAATGAAGTACAGAAATTAATTAGCATATAGCTAGCTCATGATTAGCTACTTGCCTTTGCTAATCACAGGCAAGTTGTAGTTGTAATTTAGATGGGAAAGAAACTGCACTTAATTGTACTGAATGTGCACTTATATATAGTATATTTATAAAACACTTACACTTATAAAGTATATTTTTATAAAACTACTTGGAGATGATATAATATTGCTGAAATAAAAAGCCACTTAAGTGAATTTAACGCACTTTTAAAAGGTTTACTCTGTAATAAAGTCAAATTAAAAGTTGTACTTTAATGTACGTTTAGTTACGATCATTAATTTAATTACTATTTGGTGTTCTTTAAAAAGTACACATGATTACTTAAGTACTTGATTACACTGTACTATATTGGAATTATTTGATAGTACATTTAGCTATTACAAAGCTAATATATTTTAAATGTTCTAAGTCACAAATATGCTAGAGGTGTCTTTTCTTAAACTTTTAGAAGTAGCCTACAATAGCTTAATTGAGTTTAAAGCTACTTACAAGCACCAAACTCTGCCTATGTGCAAAAACTTGTGTTCTCTATATTCAGAAAGTCTTTTTAGGATGTGAATAATACACCAACAGTTTACACAGCTTTAAATATCTCTGAAGACGATGTGTAAATGATGATATAACGGGACACATATAAAACAGGACATATCGCTGCATATTCATGACAGACAAATGGCTCACCATATCTGCAGCTTGATTTTCTTCCCATTCAGCTCAACAGTTCTGATTTTGAAATCAATTCCTGGCAACAGAGAAAAAGAGAAACATCGTCAGATCTTCAATGACTGGCACCACGTGGAATCGATGATATAATCAATGTTGCACTGCAGTGGTGAAGATAGAATGAGTTGTTTCCAGTTCCTGGGGTTAAACTGCTCCTCTTGCCATTTTTTGCCCTGCTGGTTAGTGGAAAATTGCTTGTTTTTCTGTATTCCAGGTTGCCTCACACAAATGCTGTGTGCCACGCAACAATATACTCAACATTTTAGGTTGCTCTGTATATATGACATCTAAAGCCTATTGATGGTGTTGAGAGATGATTGATTTCCAATCAATAAAACAATCAAGATGGAGGATTCAAAGCTTATTTATGATGCAAAAAGTGGCATTCAGTAGAAACTTAGAGAAATCAAAGAGATAATATGTCTTACACTCAATACAACTAGTCAAATGAGTGACTCTGTATTGTGGTTTTACTGTGGAAAAATGTCTAATGCTACAACAATATAGTGGTTGAAGATCTGGGCTGGTAAACAAAAGGTTTATACCGAAAAAGGTTCTTATCTTAAGCACAAACCTCACTGAATTTTGTTACCTCATGTCATTTTGTCGAACAAATAAATGTATCTTTTTTTAAGGAGGTGTGGTCATATTAGCAATGTATTTCAGTAAAATTTTGTTGGGCAAATAAAGGTCCACTGATTGGCCAAACGCTTACGTTTAAACGCTTAAAGCCCTTTATCAAGCATTATATTAGTTACTTATAACCATCCACAATGCTTTTGTACAGTTTTGATTGAGCGAACACCACATTTTCTTCAGAAAATGTTGTTTCAGTCACTAGCTATGTTTCCATCCAAAGTTACGAATTAAACAAAATTGGAATATTGCATAAAACATTTGCAAATAAAGTGTTGTTTCCATCCAGTGAGTTGAAGAGAACAAAGTCATCACTTTCTGATTAACTTGCGCTAATTATCACAAAGACATTTTTAATTTGCTGCAGTAGGAGAAGGCACTGTATATAATAATGTTTGTATCCAATAAATAACGAGCTTCAGAGCACGCAGACAAAGCGCGGTCATGTTATTTTATTTTGGGAGCCTACTGTTTGGGAACAGTTCTGGGAGTTAATTGTAACGAAGCACTTTGACGAGACTTTGCTCAAGCATTTTAGAACGACAAAACTATCATTTCAGATGCTTAGCAATGAAATCCATCAATGAGATCCAGGTATGATGTCCCATCACAAAGTCACATGACTTTATTGATGTGCATTTAAAGGGCCATCGGATGTCCATTTTCCCACAAGTTGATATGATTCTTTAGGGTCTTAATGAAAAGTCTATAACATACTTTGGTTAAAATTTCTCAATGCTAGTATAAAAATACCCTATTTTATCCTGCCAAAAACAGCTCTTTTCAGAGCATGCTGTTTTGTAGCATGCCGCTTTAAATGCAAATGAGCTCTCTTAACCCCGCCCCTCTCTTCCGAGCCACTCTCTGAGAGATGTAAACTTTAGCCGCATTCATTGTGAAACTTGCTAACTAGCACGTTATTAGGAAAAGCGATTTGCAAAGATTAATAAAAAACCTTATACTCACTTCTTCTGTAGGTGAGGATGGATCACGAATGATTCGCACGAACATAGACGCATTTATATGGATCGGGGGTGCATTCCCTTCACAAACAAACGTAATCCACTGCTTCTTCAGTGGCTCAGATGTCGGGAGTGAGTAAATGACGACTGCTATGTTCATTATTACCTCCAACAACAAAACACTTCAATCCCTTAGGAGTCATTTTTGTCTACATCTGCTTCGGCGGTGAAACAATGGAGAACTGATAAGAAATGTATCCTACTTCCCTGTTGAAAAAAAACAGCATATGCTGGTTAGGTATGTTTTGAAGCATGGTCTGGTCTAGTGCTGGGCCTAAGCTGGTCCTGAGCAGGAGCTAGTTGCTTAGGACCATCTTAGGACAAGCACAGCTAAGGACCAGCTCAAATCAGCAGCCATTCTTCAAAACATACCTAACCATGCGGGTTTTTTTTTCAACAGGGTTATTTGAGCGCATACGTTTTTTTATGCACTTTTTTTATTATTATTTATGTGCATCTTGGCGTTTCCATCCAGCATTTTTTATGCAATATCCCAAAATGCGCATATAAATGTGTGGATGGAAACATAGCTAATGATACAAATGCTTATGACATTTACATTCAGTAATCTAACCAAAGCTTTTAGCTACAACTGCGATGAGGAACATAATTTATCAAGCAACTTAGTTAAGCAATATCACAACCCTGAGAGAAACACACACAGTTACAGGAAGCGGAGGTGGGACGCTCAGAGAAGTGTGGGGAAGTATGCAGAGTGGCCACAACTGGGGTCATGGACGTCCTGGCACAAGAAAGCAGATGCCAGTCAAATGCTCGGCTGCATTGGCGGAAGAATGCTGAGATGGGCTGAGTGAATATCACGAGAGCATGACGGGGATTCAAACAGTACAGCCCTCTGTTCACGGTCAAGTCTACTATGACCTCGCACAATGGAACCGTACTTTCCCCAGCACCCCGTCCTGATGGTGTCACCAAAATGTTGTTCATGCAGACTGACCGTGATGATTTCTAACATCCCAACATCAACATTTTCATCAAAATTGCTGCTTTTCACCAAGGAATGTTACAGATAAATAGGCTGCAAATACAACTAAAGTCTGAAAGAAAGTCAAGGCTCAGAGACCCCATTGCAAGACAGCATCGCAAACAAAGGCAGAGGGGGCGGTGACTTTTTAATCAGATGGAAAAACTGACAAAGGAAATTACTAAACTCTCTGTGCAGGCAGACGAAAGACAACTGTGCAACATTCACACACACACACACACACACACACACACACTGCAAAATAATTTTCTCATGCAGTATTTTGTCTAAAAATCTTTAAAGCAAGATAAATGTACTTGAGATTTTAAAGATGCTTGAGATATTTAAAAAAAAATTAATTTGGGCATTTTTTTATTTAAAAGTAGATGTCATTTGAATCATATACACTCTAAAAAAAAATAAAGGTTATTTATCAGCATCTATGGTTCCATGAAAAACCTTCATGGTACATTAATGGATCCTTTCCATTCTATAAAAGGTTCTTTATACTGGAAAAGTATAAAGACAAGCAGATTTTAATCATCTTTCTTTAGATGATTAAAATTTTTCTTAACACTAAGAAAAATGGTCTTTTAAGAACTGTTCACTAAAGAACCCAGAATGGTTCTTTTATGGCACTGCTGTGAAAACCCCCATTTGGAAGTTTCTGTATTAAATAAAAAAGATCTCTCTTTTTTACATTTTTTGTTTGTTCATGCTGACAGAAAAAAATACAGAAAATCTTTCTTAAAAAAAAAGCAAATCAAAAAAGACTACTGCAGGTTGCTACCAAGCTTCTTCACCCTGCATACTTATCAATATAGTTTATTGCAAGTTTTCTGCACCATGAAGAAGCACGTTCCTTCTTTCTCACCGACAAAAAATAATGACTCTGATGATTATATGGAAATCAGCATCTGCTTATGGTTTTAAACCTAAAACAAAACATCTATCAGCAATGTACTGAGTAGCTTGAGTCCATCAGCGTGAACACAGAATGCCTATATAACTCAATACACTGTTTATGTTTCCCTTGTGTAGACTCCTGTATGAACTTGTAAGGCCATTAGTGAGCGGGTTTCACAGGATAAAAGTAGATACAGCTCTGGTCAGCGAAATATGACTCTCACACCTTTACAGAGCTGACAACATTGTTTCCAGAGTAGCCTACCTATATCTGTATATATAGGCAGATATAGATATAATCTGTCTATATGCTAGAATAAATTGTCTATATGTTACTAGTTAATTTAAACAAATAAAATGTGTGTGTGTGTGGATATCTATCCATATATAATATATATATATATTATAAACATTGTGAAAAATATTTTAAATAAATATCTGTCAACATAAACAAGCTTAACAGTTGTATGTACTCAAAGGCCTATGCATTTCTAAATTAATCCAGATGTTTTAGTTTTACACAATCACATGATTGATTAAAAAAACCCACAGGTGCTTTTTAAACGTACTTTATCAATACAAATGCCACTAGAAACCTAATTATGACAGCTTTACAGTATCTGACCACTGTTGTCCTGCATAAAAACAGGACACCGTCCAGCACCTTCTACCCCCGGATCCCCGGTGAACTGACCGATTGTGGAGATGAAGGTGGTGTTAAACGCGTCCTCGCTGAATCTGAACAGCAGACATGTCTTTCCCACTCCACTGTCTCCTATTAGCAAGAGCTTGAAAAGGTAATCGTAAGTCTTCGCCATTTACCAAGCCGGTATTTCCTTCATGAATGACAGTGCACAGTTCCCCTTGTTCAAGACACTGACACGAAAATCATAGCGTCTCGCGCGAGGGCGGGGCCTTGTGTTGTGACGTCGGCGCATGCCTCCTGGTGATTGGTCAGTGTGGTTTCTAGGAGGACAGTGATGCGGAATTCCCCATACATTTACATTACGCCTGGTGGTTATCAAGAAAGTACTGCTTATTAGAAAGGGTTGAAAAGAATTATTCTAGTATAGACTATTAAAACATATTTAAAGGTTTGATACTGATATATTGATTTGATATGTAACACTAAGAATAAAGACTTTTTGGAAAGTGTTTGGACATTAACCCCTGCTTTCACAGACAAACCAGGCTTAAACCTAATCCCAGACTAAAATGTAAATCTGAGCTGTTTCAACTGAAAGAAACGTGCACTGACTGATCTTAAAATATATCAGTCTCTTTGTTTTGTCTCAAGATGCACACCAGCAAGTGTGTTTTTAAGGCACATTTATAAAAACTATATATTATAAAGCTTTAATTTATTTGATCTTTACATGCCCTTTATTTATTTAATCATAGCATTTCTACATTTTGTGATAGATTTGTGTGTTGGCATAAAAGAGCTTTAAATGACAGACTGATAGATGATTAATACCATTAAGACTTAGAAATTCCCATTTCCAAATACAGTTAATAACAAGGGTTCACTCAAAATAACTCATGAATCAATAATAATAAATACAACTGTATCCAAATGGATCATTTGCTTATCTATTTGATAACTTCCTGCATTTACTAGTTAGTGTCCAGTACTGAAAACAATAGTAGTGGTGCTGCCATTGAACAACCACTAGGTGGCGCAGTCACAAGATCTGCCAGCTGAGATTAAATAGTAGGTGCAGGTTTACTCAAAGATTGCAATACCTTCAAATAAGAATACATAATAACACAAATAATTACAATTAACAACTAAATGTATCCCGTGGGAATGGCTGCTAATAAAAAGAGTAGGAGCCCCATCTCTCGAGATGACTATCAAGGTTGCCAGTACGGGAAATATCATAGCCAGAAAGTTAACTTCGTTTTTTTTTTTTTTTTTCAAATTGTGAGTTGAAAAAAGCTTTTTTCTATTAGTATTATATTAGTATTATTATATTATATTATTTTATTTATATTATGTCGATTTGTATAAGTAGCGCTGATGGCAATCAGTGTTCGGTTGAGAGCTATAAGGTGACCGATAGCAGCAGGTTCGCAGGCTCGACATCTACCTACTGTCCGAGCTGAAGTTTAATATCGGGCAGGACCAAATCCCTGTAACGTTGTCAGGTTTTATGAGGTCCAATGTATAAAGTCGTGTTTTATTGTGGAGCATGCCTGGGCATGTCTCTTCAGATTTGCTTTATGAAGCTGCACTTGGCAACCCTGCGGTTATCGAGAGATTCGAGGAAAGCAGCAGCAGAGCCACGAATGCGAACATCAGCAGCTCCCGACGATGCCTGTAAGTGGCTTTGCTCAACTAGACAACGATTCTCGCATTTGACAGTTGTTCATATATGCTCTATCGTCTGGCGTTTCAATATTAATCCGCTTGTTGATTATTTTAACCGTGCGATAAACATGGGAAAGTTTGTGATTTCACGTGGCGCTGCGCAGCTTCAGATAGGGCCTAATGTTTCACTTCACACGAGAGAGACATGTTTGCACTGCTGCAGTGCACCGAGGAAAATGATAGGTTGGACAAGATTGATGTTTTATTTGTCTTGTTAAAAGTAAGGTATTGTAGTTTTCAGACTGACAGTGATGGGAGTGATCAATATGGCTGTTGAACAATGTTGTTTTTGTGTGCAAAGAAGCATGGTGTCAGTAGTTGTAATGTTATTGCGGTAGTGCCTATATAAATATAGTGTTGCTTAGATTGTAGATTTTGTAGTTGAGAGAGTCAAATTACTGTCATATTGTTGGAGATGGGGTGTGTGAATGAAATAAAATGTACATTTTTTTTTGTTAATATTTGCATTACACGCAGTTAAAATTTTAAATGTGTGTAATTTTGTGTAAATATTGGAAATGTCAAAAACTCACATTTAAAATGCAGCCAAATTTAATTATAGTGTATTATATATATGTTTAATATATAATATACACTATATATATATGATAAGCAGCCAAGGTGAATATAATAAATATATAAAATTGTATTAATTTTACAAATAAAATAATGATACTATTAGGTTTTTTATTATTATTATATTATCTTTTAATGTGATATGTTGTGTTAATTTATGTAATAAATGTTAAATTGCAACATTGTAAAAAGTATTAATTCTTAACATTTACATATTTTTCACCACCCCACATATATATATACACACATCTCTCTCCTCTCTCTCTCTCTCACACACACCCACACACACATTTTAAATATTTATATATGTGTAATTCTATATAAATCAATTTATAAATGTAAATATTTACATAATTTCTTTTAAATAAAAAAAAATAATGTTTTAACTATATTTTTGCCAGCTGGCCAAAGATCTGCTGAACCCGTCCTTTGATTTTGAGAGAAGGCAGCATAAGAAGAAAAGGCTTGTGCAGAGTCCGAACTCGTACTTCATGGATGTGAAATGCCCAGGTTTGAGATCTTTAGAAGAACCGTTTGTCTTATCATGGGTAATGTATCACTAATGTTTTCTGCTTGTCTTCACGCAGGTTGTTATAAGATCACGACTGTGTTCAGTCATGCGCAGACGGTTGTGCTGTGCGTTGGGTGTTCAACGGTGCTCTGCCAGCCCACAGGAGGAAAAGCCAGGCTGACCGAGGGTGTGTATCTGCTGAATGATTGTAAAACATCCAGCCTGTCTGGGTTGTACTTTTGAATCGGACGTAACTACAAATCTAAATATTTGATGCAGTATCTCAAGCTACTTATTTTCTTTTTTCAAATAGGTTGTTCTTTCAGAAGAAAGCAGCACTGAGAAGGATGATGAAGGAGTGATGCTTTGAATACAAAGAATTGTGCAACTTCTTAATGCCTTACTTTTCATTGATTACAATGAATGAATTTGAATAATGTGATAATGAATGGTGCATGGCAGGTTCTTTCTACCATGCTATCAGTACAGTGGTTCTGAATAAAGTTTCTTCTGCATGATACAGCTGCATCCTGCAATTTAATTCAAACGTATTCAAAACAGACAGTGCAACATTTTTAGTTTCATTTCTCATCTCATGCAATGATCAGCACCTTGGCATCTAGATTTTGTTGTCGAAAACTTTCTATCTGCACTCCCATTCAAAAGTTTGAGGATAAGATATTCAGTGTTTTTTTGAATTCGATTGCAAACCACAAGGCTTTGGTTGAATGGGTGATGAAATAATATAGAAAGTCCCAAGTAATTATAAAATTTGAACAATACCCGTAATTTTTCTATTATTATACTGTTTAATAAAGTAATTATTCCTGTGCGGTAAAAGAGGAATTTTCCGCATCCAATATTCGAGTCTTACGGTCACGTGTTAATGAAGCACCCCACATCTAATTTATGCTAATGAGTTATCTTTTGTATACAATATAAAATGAGCTAGAATACTATAAACTGACTTTTGCATTGAAAATATTTTTGAGATTGCTTTCATTCAGTTGCAATTATGGATATTCAAGTAAACAAAGGAGGAATTGTACTGAAATGTTTTATTTGTGAAAATAAAACACATTTTAAAGAAGGAAACAACACGTTAAACATATGGTGTGTCACATTCTTACAAATACAGATTTTCAACTGGCTCTTGACCAAAGCACGTCTATAGATTAACATACAGAAGTGAACATACTCAAACATACAGAATAATTTACATGCAAATTTATGTCACTATTAAATTCAATTTTTTTATCCAAAATAGTTGCTTTAAATGTCTGGTAATACTCATTTATGGTGGTAATTGCCAAACACTCCTGGCTCCTCCTCATCAGACACTTCAGAAATAATTCCAGCGGTGGCAAGAAAATGGTCCGTTTCGTAAGGCTTGGTGAGGAAGTTCTTGCTGTACGTATCGCTCAGCAAGAACTAAATTTAACTGGCCTAATACCGAGTGTACATTTGCAGCCACACAAGTATTGCACCAGTGTTTCTTCTATATGACATTTACTGAGTCTGGCACTGGACGCCATGCCTGGGGCCTTCGTCTTCATCGCAGGCTTCACCACTGTGGTTTCTCTTTTGTTTTTCATAGTCTACTTCACACAGGTCAACCTCTTCCATATCATCTGACATCATGACGTGATCTCTGACTGGAAGTAGCCTCTCCAGGTCAGGCAGCATGTGCTCAGGTAGCCAGTGTTTATCTGGGAACTCAATCTGAGGGAATAGAAAGGCTTCTGTAAAATGTGATGGTCCCAACACAAATTATAATTTAATCATTGCTTGCTTTCACACAAGTGTTTTACAGGTTTTGTCACTCTATTATTTATTATATATTTATTAAACATTATTTTCCAATGTGAGAATTTTTATTTTTTATTGGGCGTAAGCAATTCGTTTTTTGCATAGAAGATTCCAAGCAAAATACTCTACAACATATAACTAAGAAAATGAAAAAATATAATATACAATCACACACATTATATTTAAATTGTTTATTATATTATCAGTTTTTATTAGTTAACGTGTTAGTTTTTAGCAGTACACGCAAATTAGTGTTGTGTCTATAGATGTGAATACAAAAGTTACAAAAAAAAAAAATATAATAATGATAATAATCACATCATACTCATTTTTTTGTTATTTTCAGTATAATAATTTGTCTAATTAATTTAGATCTAATTAATTAATTAACTAATTAATTTTTGTTCTTGCAAAGCAAACTTAAATACAAATAGTAATAAAATAAAATATAATAATAGTAAGAATTTTAATGATCACAAATCTGATAAAAAATGTGTCCATTTTTTAATTTTCAATGATTTTAATTTATTATTAGTAATTACTTTTTTTGGCAGTAGGCCATCTATTTATGGTTTGTTTATCGAAGATGCAAAGCAATATCAAATAAAATAAACCATGATGAAATAAAATGAATAAAACATAATGATAGTAATAGAATCAGATTAGGTACTGACTTACCTCAAACTGTATGATGAGAAGCCCTTTCTCATCAGGGTCTCTGTACACAGGCATGCCCTCATTATGAATACATTTTAGATCATTAGGTTTTATTACTTGACCTAAAACAAAAAATAATAAAAATTCAAATCAATCCAAATTGATTTGCTGTCCTAAATATGAATTGAAATACCACTCGAATATTAAGCACATATAAATAGTAAATAGGACATACCTGGAGGTGAGTTGATGAGCAACAATCGGTTATCTAGCATATGAATCGTTTTTTTAAACCCACAGAGTGCCTCCACCAGCTTGATCTTCATCTTCATGATCAGGTTGTCATCTCGTCTTTGGAAGACGGGGTGTTGTTTAACATCCAGTACGATTATAACATCACCAGGCTCCAGTCCAGGCTCTTGATCTCCTTCTCCGTGGAATGTGATCTTCTGGCTGTCCTTCATACCTGTGACAAACACCATTATTAGTATGCTTCTAGAATACTTCACTAGAATACAGAAGTTCATGTTCTTCTACCTTTGTCAATATGGACTTCAAGAATCTTCTTCTTGCGTTCCACTTTGTGTCCATTGCAGTTCTTGCAACGGTCCTTGGAGTTGAACCTCTCTCCCTGTCCTTGGCAGTCGGAGCACATGCTCTGAATCTGCTGGATCATTCCCGGTCCAATCTGTTGCACCTGGACCTGAACCCCTCTTCCTTTACATGTTGAGCATTTTTCAATTGCGCCTTTTTTGCCTCCATAACCTGCCAGACAGATCATTTACATCTTAAATCTTTAAATCACCACTGGGTCTTGAATTACAATATTATCATAACAATTTTCCCATTAAAGGAACTCAACAGACTAGCAATCTTCTTACCTTCGCATTTCTCACAGATCACGTTCTTCTGAAGGCCAAGTTTTCTTGTTGAGCCGTTGTATAATTCCTCCAGTGTGACTCCAAGCTGGTGAACCACATTCTTACCTGAATAAAGGAAAACAGATTACACAGTATTAGCTACCAACCACCAGGATATGAAACCATTAATGTGCATAAACTATATTTAAGACTATATTTGACTTCCCATGGGGGATGTTACAAAACATGACACCTGCTTACTGCCACCTAGTGCAGTAAATAAATGTCTCACCTCTTCTTTCTCTCTGCATTCTGCCACAACCACCAAAAAACATGTTGAAAATGTCCATGGGAGATTCTCCTCCTGCCATGCTTCCCTCCTTTATGGCTTGTTCACCACCTTGGTCATACAAATCCCTCTTTTTGGGATCTGACAGGACCTCATAGGCTTGTGATATTAGTTTAAACTGGAGGATAGAAAAGATATTAATTTTAATAATGCATGCATAAACACACTTCCCATCACGAATCTGTTATTTTTCTGTACTAATTAACAAATTTATTACATATTTTAAATTGCTTAATTTCTTTTTTACTTTTATTCTCCTTGGCCATTTATTCTGCATTTCTTTTTCCCCATCACTTTGTATTAGGATTTTTCAATTTTTTCATGAAGTCATGAAAACACTCTTGCGGAGTATTTGTTTTGCTTTTTGAGCAAATGGGAATGAAAAACATATAGTTATGGTACTCTCCCATTCACTGCTCTTGAAGTTATCCCAGCTATGACGACTTCCGCTGCTGAGAAACCCAGAAATGTGAAAAAGGTCCATTGGGTAGGAATAGGGATGTAGAATATGGTCACACAGAACATGTGCTTTATAAGTACTAATAAACAGCCAATATGTTAATAATAGGTATGCTAATAAGAAACTAGTTAATAGTGAGAATTGATCCCTATACTAAAGTGTTACCAAATAAAAAATAAAATAATAATAAAAAAATAAAAAAATAAAAAAATACATTTTTTCTTCTTTCATTACTGTCAAGGGCTTCTGCACCATTTACTGCTTCATTCAAAATAATAAAAATGCAAAAAAATCAAATAAAAATAATAATAAAAATACAAATCATGAACTATATGCATCCATATATGTGCATAGACCTCAAAGCCATGTTTAGAAATCAGGGGCGTTTCCTCCGAGGACGCAAGGGAGCAATGTCTCCTCAAAAAGTTGGATGAGAAAATAATCGATATTACAAAAATAAAACAGCGCAAATATGACTAAATATGATATTAAAAGTCTAAAAGTCACTTGTTTTTATAAAGTAACACTGTCAAACAGCAACACCCGCAGGAAAAGTTACAGCGGAGGCTTGCCTCCCCTCGGTCCATTGACTTTCTGCAGAGACACCTTAGCGTGCCGTGACTTTTCTGGAGGCTCATTGAGATGAATGAGGGAAAGTCACGTGAGAGGAGGCAATGCCTCCATCTCGCTATAAATTGGATATGATCGGTTAAGGTTGGATGTGATTGGTTCGTGTGTTAAATCCCGCCTCTTGTTTTCGTGCGAGCTCTCGGCCTGAATGAAGAAAATGATGGCGTTATTGACTAATTATAAAGTAAGTAAACAACTTTCCCGCTTAGATACCACTACTTTGTATCACGTCAAAATAAAACTTGAAATGGTCTGAAAACGGGATTACTGCGTCAGTTTTAGGTGAACAGCAGCGCGGTGAAATGAAAGTAAATCTCCGTGTCTGTGGCAGTGTTACAGAGCTTTTATGAGATGACACGAAATAAGACTAGGTTTAAAAAGAACAGTAGCCGATACCGAAACCATCAGTCCACAAATAAAACATATTGGTAACATTTTACAATAAGATGTCATTTACGGTAGGTATCGACTACAATTAACATAAACATAAAAGTTGTATTACAGTATGTATCATTATTTGTTTACAAGAGTTAATACATAATAAGTTGATTCATAGTGTTAGTTCACTGTGCATAAACTAATGTTAACAAACACAACTTTTGATTTTAATAGTGCATTAGTAAATGCTGAAATTAATATTAACTACGAAATAATAAATGCTGTAGAAGTAGGCTCTTGTTTATTCTTAGTTCATGTTAACTAAAATAATGAACCTTATTGACAAACTGTTTCCAAGATACCCACTATTGTTCAAATTGGTACTGCCGTAGCATATTTGGTGAATAGATATAAAAAAAAGCATATAATAACATATGAATACATATTAGTATTCAATATAAAAATAAATGAATAAAATTAAAGTAAACATAATGAATTATAATTCAACGTTTTGAATGTAAATATGATATTATATCTAATATGTATGTATATAAAACTGCCTCCTCATTTTAAAACACCACCGTTAGAAATGCGTCTCGCAGCAGCTCTCAGGAGTGTTCAGGACACTTCCAGAAAGTTCCTCTCATTTCCGTCGCTGTATTTATCAGGCAACGTGAAACATGATACAGTATCCGCTCGCGGCGCACCACCTCCACTTACTTTCTCGCCTTCATTCGGGTTTTTGTCCGGGTGATATTTCAGCGCCAGTTTCCGATATGCCTTCTTGATCTCGTCCAGCGAGGCTTTGGGACTGACGCCGAGCAGATCGTAGAAACCGGTTTCTCGAACCATCTTTGACAGGAATCAGCTAACAGTGTAACGTTACAGGAACACCACACAGGCTATCAACAGCCCTGCCTACTACCACGACATGCCTATGACAGTCAAAAGGCATATTAAAGCTTAATACAGTGTTTAATAATGCCACTAAACATACATATGTTACATGAAACAATATTAGAGCAGGTTAATACAAGCGGTCACTTGAATTACAACAGACTGTTATGAACTTACTTGAAAGCTAACGTGATAGCCTACTCAAACTGTCCGTTACATGAGTGAATGGCTCTAGAGAGAACCCTTCAAATTAATCTTCGTGACTGTATGTATGTACGTTATGAGTTTGATAATACTCACAGGGATAAAGGAAGAGGAAACACCGGCTCGTCTCTCTGCTAGTCTGCTTGTGTGACTGTTGTACTGCCGCTGAACGCAGCGCGCGCTGTCGCTCTCATATAAACCGCGGCGCTCCAGAACCTTCCACCAGTGTTGTTGCCAACTCATTTTCAGGGGAAGTTGCTAAAGGAAGGTTGATTTGTTGCTAAATGATGTTGCAATGATTGGTCATTACGCAATCACGATGCAAAATTGTCACTACATCAAATTTCAGCAAAAAAATATATATATATATATATGTTAGTTTAGATTTGTTCGTAGCAATATGAATGCATAATATAATATTAAAATATAAAAAACTATTTTTAAATACACTGAATTATCGAAAACATTTTTGAACGATTACAATTTAAGATTTATACTTTAAAGCAGTTTATTAGTAATTAGTTAGTATGCTGCACTCTAAGAAAAGTAAAAAAAGAATGCACAATCTACTGTGTTAATATGAAGGGATTTTCTGTATTGATTTTTCACAGGTTTTTGTACCTGCATTTTTAATTACGCATTGTGTTTTCGGGTTACAGGGTTAAAACAGATTTGTCCTGGAAAATTACTAGTACCTTTGCCTTTTTTCTAGATATTTTTCTTACAGTGTAATAACTGATCTACAATCACAGGTACAAGCTACTAACAAAGTGTCTCATAAATGAAAAATAACAGTATTCAGTTATTATTATTAGTACTATTAAATTAAACAATTGCAAATAGCAGCTAACTTAATTCCTGTAACGTGTGTACTGCTAGGCATCTTTGGTTTCCTCTTTTTGTGTAATTTAAATGCTAAATTGTGCCTTTTTATCGTTGGAGTCACTTATCAAGAGTTGCTAAAAGCTGCCAAATAAATAAAAAAAAATAGCTAAATTTGTTGCTAGGTGCTTTTGGAAGAAAAAGTTGCTAGGGTAGTCTGAAAAGTTGCTAAATTTAGCTACAAAATTGCTAAGTTGGCAACACTGTTCTCGAGCTCCAGCGCCGGAGCCTTCCATGCGAAAACTAGACGGGATGATGGGCTGGAATAAGGGCATGCAGCTTGGTATCATGAGATGTTGGTATCCAAGCCATTATGAATGATAGGCCTACCTAACTTTATGTATGCTAGAATGGGTTTGCATGAAGTTTTAAGTTAGAGTAACATGCAAAGTTGAATTTATTTTTACATTTTCTAAAGAAATGTGAGATGCATGTGCAAATATTGCAAAATTCATGCAAAAAAGAAAGCTATAGAACGTAGCAAGTTATTACTAAAGCAAAGTAAATCTAGATCCCACATGTGTCAAGTCGAATTTATTTATATAGCACTTTAAACAATACATTACAGATTGCTTCAAAGCAGCTTTACTGGGATTAACAGGAAAATAATGATTTAAACTAATGGAAAATAATGATTCAGTGTCATTCCAAAACTATATTTGCCAATTGCTCAGCAGAGGTCGCTCTTTAACAAGGTAAACTTTTCAGCAGGCTAAATGATGATGGTGGACATGTTATGTACAATTGTGGTGTTGTTTGTTCATTTTGTTTTCTTTGCTTGTTTTCGTTTAATTTAAATAAATGTTAGTACATAAAACTAAATGAAACTTTTGCCCAGGCAATTAGCTGAAACAACATAGTTTATTCATATTTTATTTTAGTTCATGTTAAGGAATATTTACCACCAATTAATATAACAGAAACCTATTTAAGTTTGTAAAAACAAAAGTTGTCAAAACAGTTTTGCCCTATAAAGTTTATATAGCTTGTCAAACATTTAAAGTGAAATATATTAGTCTTCTGTCATCTTAAAAGGTCGTGAATGCTGTTTTATTTTGATTTAAAGCAAAATGCATCATAACTGATATATTAATATTTCAAAATATAGCAATACACCAAAGCAGGGGTAGCCTATATAAACTGTAAACACACAGAGTCTTGTTTATTTAAAAGAATCCTTGTACTGTGAATTAGTTTTAAAACTCGTTGTGGTACTAATGAAACAATCTTCATTGCAAAAATCATTTTGCGTGTATAGGTCTAGTTTCGGTTGATGTTAACTTGTTAAAATGTGATAATATGTGACACATTTTCTCTCAAAATATGTTCATGTCATGTATCATGTCATGCGTCCTGTATTTCTGTCATTTATTAACGATGCTAATTTGTGAATGAATTTTCAGGCTACACTCTTAAAAATGAAAGGTGCCTCAAACGGTTCTTCAAGCGATGCCATAGAAGAACCATTTTTGGTTCCACAAAGAAGCATTCAGTCAAAGGTTCTTTAAAGAACCATCTCTTTCTTACCTTTTTATAATCTGAAGAACCTTCTTTTGCCACAAAGAACCTTTTGTGAAACAGAAAGGTTCTTCAGATGTTGAAGGTTCTTTATGGAACCATTTTAGACAAAAAGGTTCTTCTGTGGCATCACGAAGCACCTTTATTTTTAAGAGTGTACTAGAGTTGGTTATTGGACTGAATCATTCAAACGGGTTTATGATTCAGTTTGAATCATTCGAACAGCTCGCCCACAACTGAATCATTTGTAGATTCTACTAGTGGAAGGTTCTCACTGACAGGAACACAGAGAACAAACCAGAGAGCTGGATGAAGTAGATGTTTACACACAGTCAAGTAAAGACTGTAAACGCATCCTATCATTTGCGAGCAGCAGTGAAGAAGGTCTTTGAGTGAACACCTGCAAATGCACCTTGCGAACCACTTACAGGTAAATATGACCAAAAGAGAATCAAACCACTAGCAATAGGCCCACTATTCTTACTTTTTCTGTTTCTGGTTGCCTAATTATAAATAGCATGCACTTTGCATAACTGTTGTTAATGTAGATTTGATTCTTTAGTTAAAAATCAATGACAGATTGTTATAATGACTTTAAAAAAATCAGTGGTGTTAGGCAAAATGTGGATTTTTTTGTCAGGATCTTTTACTTTCTTAAAATGAAATTAAGCTTATGTTTTCTTGTTTTTTTTTCTTTCGTTTTTTTTTGGCACAAAGTAAACAAAAAATGTCAAGGTGGCTTTTTCTGTATAATGTGGAATAGCGTCATTAAGAGGGTGAATATGGCTACTTGTTGGCCATTATTGTTCCTGATAATTTCTTAAGAAAACATGTTGCAAATAAAGCAATACTTTGATCTTCAAATCAAAGGATCATACCAGCATAATTTTTCGTGATAGTTCCTGTGTTAATAACTTCAACATTTGTTGAAAATTGTATAAAAGATTTTTAAAACCATATAACACCAACATGAATACAGAATATGTCTTAGGCTTAGCACATGTGTTTAGTACAGATTTTTATAATATTTTATTTTCTTTATCTTGGACACTTACTGGGCTCCAACCTATTAAGGAATTTTTGTTCTATTGATGATATAGTTATATTATCATCCTTCATATAAAGAGTCACAAATGTCTTTTGCCAAACATCAAGAAAGCATTATGTGACAGACAGTAATAAGCAACAGTATATGATACTAAACACAGAATAGTATTACTGTATTAAGTTTTAACGATTTGTAAGTTAAGTTGAAGTTTTGAAAGGAAGATCCAAATGAGCATCACTTTGTTCACATTAGTGTTAACCTGACTTTGTAAACTCAGCTAGGCTCCGTAGGCCTATCAAAAACCTAATCTACTAATCTACTGTACTGATCAGTCATCAGTAGTGGTCGTCATATCCTTCTTTTCCCCAATTTATTACAGAACCAATGCCTTCCAAAGTTTACTTTCTCATTTCTGGACTTCATTTTTTATTGAAAAGGTTTTTGAAGAAATTCACAAAACTGTTTGGGCAATCAGTTTATTATAAATAAACCCCAACAACAATAGCAGTGTAACAGTGTTTTATTCGTTTTATAAAAAGAATCACAGCATTAAGTTTGTTGGGTCAAAGTTTCAGTGATTTGAAGGCTGGTAGATTCTCTGTCATCTAGAAAACAGTTACAGTTACAAAGGGTCTCAGAAAAAGTGAAGTTTTTAAAACAGCTCTAGTGTCAATTATTTGCAGATGCCACGTGGTTTGATATTTTATATCTAATGCCATTTTTTTCTACTGATCCTTTCACAGCACAGGGAAAAGGCACGTTAGACCTTAGTTCTCAGAGAATGGTGGATCAGTAAGAGCTTGTTAATTTATGAACATCAACATGTCTGAAGTGTCTGTATGATAGTGCGCTGAAGTCTGTTTATAGTGAAGTCTTTCTCTCTATTCCTCAGTCTTTGTATCATGTGCTCAAATGCTGGTGTTTTGCTCAACTGTAGCAGGATCAGAGTCCAGAGTCCCGCCTTCATGTTCATCTGAATTATTCTACAGCTCACTACAGAAATCAGACTCTCCGTCTTCAGATTGAAAGATTGTGGTTCCTCTCAAATCTCAAATATCGAGTTCGGACTTCATAAACTCCGGAGTCGAACTCTAATGATGGACTCGACGGACAGACATGTTAATGGACTTGTTTATCAATAACTGTTCAGGCCTACTGATATGCCATTCTCCAAGCAATAATTTGCCTCTCCTTGGGCTCTAAATGGACTTTCTCTGAGGATCAGGGGTTTCAAAGAACGCTTGAGGAGTAACCAATGCATTTCATGGACAAAGAAGTGATCTGTGTAATTCAACATCTGTAATTCAAATGTTATCTGTTAAACTATTTAGAACTAACTTCACTTATTTGAGACACATCTTGAATTATTTTTAACCAATTACATCTGAAGTCATTTTCTTCTCAAGACCACATAGATATCCCAGCAGAATAACCACCGGTGCAGTTCATTATGGGAACGATAAACGTTACACAAAGACTGACAGCCAGAAACTGTCAAAGATTTTTTGTGTTCATTTTGAACTGTGTATTTATTGTCATATTTAACTAACAAAGCTAACAAATTAAATGTTGTGAAATGTTTTGATTCAAAAGTGTGCTTGTACATATCTACTGTCAGTTTTTGAAATAAATGTAATCTATTTTAATATTTTGTTATATAATGAAAAAAAGTATAATATTTATTTGTAGCAAATGAGACAGTCAAGCTACAACTGATGTGTTTGTTTCTCTGTATTATATCAGTATTGACAAGAAATTAATCTGCCTTTAATGGTCGTAGAACATCCTTGAGAAAAAATTCGGTTCTTGAGTGTGTAATAGTAGACGTCATAATATTATATTAAGTAAGAAACAGAAAAGACGTTTCAAACATACAGTAACTTTGAGAAATTCACAAAATTCTATTTTTATTGAATGATTCTTACAGGAGAATTTTGACAGATTCACACTGAAAACTTTATTAATCATCAAAAGTGCTGAAGAGTCACAAAACAGTGAATAACAACTATCTTGATGATCTGTGATGAATGTAAGTCCAGAAGGTGAAGCACAGACGCAGTCAATCTCAGCTTGTGTCGATCGACAATGTCACTGTTTCTAGAGCTCAAAGAAACCTTGTGCCGCACTGACTATAAATCTGATCGCATGTAGGAGAGACACAATGCTGGATAACTGACAGACACGACGAGACACAATGAGCAGCAGCTTCAGTTCATCAGCTGCTCAGATTTTACACTCCTCCTCTTGAACATAAACCAGTGATTGTTGGGTCAAAGTTTCAGTGATTTGAAGGCTGGTAGATTCTCTGTCATCTAGAAGACAGCCGTCAGTTCAACTGTGTTTCACAGACGGATGAGTAGATGCTGATTGAGTTCTCCAGCTCTTCTCTGTCAGAAATCTCTGTATTGTGATGTTTAGAAGAGCATTTGTATGATGTGATCCAGCAGCGATGTACAAGCGTGTAGAAACACTTGTTCACAGATCGCTCTCATGTTCCACTGATTTGTGGCAGAAAGCTCAGCGTCTCTCCTGTCATCGGTTTGAAAATATTTGGCATAAAAAATGCTTAAAAGAAATAAAGAAAAGGCTATGAACAGGAGAAAAGTGCAAAGGGTACAAGCGAGTAGAAACACTAGCACTAAGGTCGCTCTTAGGCTCCACTCATTTGTAGCAGGCAGCTCGACTTCCCTCACATGATCAGCTGTTGACATGACAGTAACACAGATTTGAGCATTCAAGTTCACTGTGAAGGAGTTCATGGTCTCTATAGTGCAGATTCCTCTAGAAAAAAAGTTCTTCAAGTTATAGCCGAACAGCTGAGCTTGTATAAACTCTTGGTTTATACTGTCTGGAGTGCGGCTTTGCTCTGTCCTGCCCCTTTAACAGCTACAGAAAGTTTGTAGCTCCACCTGACTCTCTAATGTCGAGTCCGACTTTATTTATCTCCGGAGCCGAACTTAAACTCTTGTGACTTGTACAACTGTAAACGTGACAAAAATATGGTTCTCTACTAGTTAATTTAACAGTAAATAATATACTGAAAAAGTGTCTTAGAAAAAGTGAAATTTTGAAAACAGCTCTATAGTGTCAATTGTTTGCAGATGCCACTTGGTTTGATATTTTATAACTGATGTAAAAAATGCAGTTTTATTTATTTTTTATTTTTGATGTTACTGATCCTTTCACAGCACAGGAAAAAGCACCTTCGTTCTCAGAGAATGGTGGATCAGTAAGAGCTTGTTAATTTATGAACATCAACATGTCTGAAGTGTCTGTATGATAGTGCGCTGAAGTCTGTTTATAGTGAAGTCTTTCTCTCTATTCCTCAGTCTTTGTATCATGTGCTCAAATGCTGGTGTTTTGCTCAACTGTAGCAGGATCAGAGTCCAGAGTCCCGCCTTCATGTTCATCTGAATTATTCTACAGCTCACTACAGAAATCAGACTCTCCGTCTTCAGATTGAAAGATTGTGGTTCCTCTCAAATCTCAAATATCGAGTTTGGACTTCATAAACTCCGGAGTCGAACTCTAATGATGGACTCGACGGACAGACATGTTAATGGACTTGTTTATCAATAACTCTTCAGGCCTACTGATATGCCATTCTCCAAGCAATAATTTGCCTCTCCTTGGGCTCTAAATGGACTTTCTCTAAGGATCAGGGGTTTCAAAGAACGCTTGAGGAGTAACCAATGCATTTCATGGACAAAGAAGTGATCTGTGTAATTCAACATCTGTAATTCAAATGTTATCTGTTAAACTATTTAGAACTAACTTCACTTATTTGAGACACATCTTGAATTATTTTTAACCAATTACATCTGAAGTCATTTTCTTCTCAAGACCACATAGATATCCCAGCAGAATAACCACCGGTGCAGTTCATTATGGGAACGATAAACGTTACACAAAGACTGACAGCCAGAAACTGTCAAAGATTTTTTGTGTTCATTTTGAACTGTGTATTTATTGTCATATTTAACTAACAAAGCTAACAAATTAAATGTTGTGAAATGTTTTGATTCAAAAGTGTGCTTGTACATATCTACTGTCAGTTTTTGAAATAAATGTAATCTATTTTAATATTTTGTTATATAATGAAAAAAAGTGTAATATTTATTTGTAGCAAATGAGACAGTCAAGCTACAACTGATGTGTTTGTTTCTCTGTATTATATCAGTATTGACAAGAAATTAATCTGCCTTTAATGGTCGTAGAACATCCTTGAGAAAAAATTTGGTTCTTGAGTGTGTAATAGTAGACGTCATAATATTATTGTCAGGGTCCCGCCCTGACAGCCATGTCTGTTCTGTCTTTGTTTAGCGTTTCCTTGTTTGTCTTGAGTCTGAGCACATGGCTTTGTCTTTATTTATGTTGGCCATGTGCTCCTCTCGTCATGCCCCCTTGTTTCCCTCTACCACACCCCATAGTCTAGTCCTCGTTAACTTGATTGTCCACCTGTTCCTCATGTGCTCTGCTCCTTTATAGTGTGCCTCTTTCCTCATGTCTTTGCTGGTTCGTTGCGTTAGTTCACTGCGTGTAAGAATTCCGTATCAGTCTACCTTGTCATATAGGATTGTTATATCTTAATTCCAGCAGTCTAGTTTGGCATTTAGTTCTTGAAGTTAATGATGTTTATTTGCTTTTCGTTTTTTGCTCTAGTCTAAGTTACAGTCTTAGTTTACTCTCGTTTTTCAAGCTCTAGTTGAGTTTCTTGCTTTATTTTTTTTTTTTTTTTTTTTTTTGATTTTGTCCTTGCACCGTTTTTATGTCTATGTCATAGTGCGTATCGGTTCTGTGTTATTTTGCTGCTGACTGTCTTTCTTTGTCTGATCTTGTGTGTCGTGTTATGTCTTGGTGGTTCCAGTTCTGTGGCCTGAATCCCTCCTGGCTGCTGTTCTCAAGACCTGGCTATCTGACTGGACTGGTTTCACTACAGCTCAAAGTATCAAGCCCTGGTTTCTCAAGCTGTTGCCTGATATCCAGTGTTCTCATTGATTGGTGCTGCTCTATCTCCTTTGTTCTCCAGCAGAACTTTGTCCAGGTCTGACCAAGGACCAGCAGACTGCCCTTTCCTACTGTTTGGACTCTCACATTATCCCATTCGTTCCTTGTCTTGTCAATAGACCTCACTCACTTGATCATTCTGCATCTGGGTCTCTCTCTCTGACAGAACCGTGACAGAACGAACCAGCCATCACCAGACTCAGCAGAAATGAGCATCTGTATAGTTCCTCCCGGTACCACCAAGGAGTGACAGGCTCTCCAGCAGGCAGCGGCATCGCTCCGCCAGCAGGGCCAGGAGGTGCGTTCATTTGCCCAGTTCTTCTGGACCATGACTAGGGGCCTGGAGTACCCGGATTCAACCCTTAAGGAGGCATTCAATCTCTGCTTGGATGATCCCATACCACAATGGGAGATGGAGCAACTAAGGATCCTAGACTATTGGAACTTTTCCAATTATCTGCATCACCGCAAGGACTGGCAGATCCTAAACCCTCCCGAGGATGTCTGCAGTAACCACCACCCTGCCCCCCTTCCCTCTTCGAGTCAGGTTCATTATCATCTTCTGACTCCCACTGAGAAACGAAGAGACCGAAGAAAGAGGGCGGCCGGAGTTGTTGCATCTGCCAATGAGTCCTCAGTGCTGGCTCCAGCCTCTGAATCGGCTAAACTCACCGTAGTCATGCCTGAGTCAACTAAGTCCTCTGAAGCAGTCAAGCTCAAGATAGCTTCGAGAGAAATTTCCCAGTCAATCTCTGTTCCTGTGTATGTCAAGTCCGTCCCGATGAAGTCAAAGCCAGTCATGTCCAGTCTTGACAATCTTGTGTTTATGTCAGTCCAAGCCATTCAAGAAGTGGGCGATCCGACAACCTCCTTCCCTGGGAGGCGTAAGGGTAGGAGGGCCCGTTCTAGGAGGGCTAAATCCCTTTGCTCAGAGACCCCTCATGCACTCATCCTGGAGGATCTCAAGCAGCCAGTACCCATAGACACGGAGTATGGTTCTGCCCTGGAGCCTCCAGAATCCGTTCGAGCCCCTGACAGGAGTCTAGTGTTGGCTCTAGGTCTGGAGTCTGTTCCATCCCAGTTCAGTCCAAAGTCTGCTCCAGAGCCCGTTTCAGAGGCCGCTTCGGTACCAGTTCAGGAGCCCGATTCTGAGGACCCCGTTCCTGCAGCCCCGAATGGCAGTTCAGCAGCCCCCGAGGACAGTCAAGAGTCCTCCGTGTCAGCTCCAGCCCCGGAGTCAGTCTGCAGCGACCAACCTGTTCCTCTTCTTTCACAGAGTCAAGTCTCTGATCATCTTCTGACTCCAGAGAAGCTCAAGTCGAGAAGGAAGAGAGCTGCCCAGAACACCGCATCCGTAGCAGAGCCAGTTGAGTTGGCGTCTGCCAGTCCTGAGCCAGTCGAGTTCACTCCAGTCATTACGGAGCCAGTCAAACCCACTCAAGTCACCCCAGAGTGTGGGGAGTCCACCCAAATTCTCCCAGGGATGGTCAAGGTATCTTCCGTCATTTCTGAGTTGATTGAGAGGGTTGCAGTCACCCCAGAGACGGCCAATTATGCACCATTGAGTCCTCAATGTAAGAAGGGGAGGGCTCACATGGTGCAGCCAAATGCTCTTCTCTCAGAGGTCCCAAGCACACTGGTCCAGGAGGGCCTGAATCCAGAGGTCTCCGATCCATTGGCCAAGGAGGGCCCGAGTCAGGTGCCCCCGAATTCAGTGGTCCCAGAGGACCCGATTCTGATGGTTCCTAATCCAGTGGTCCAGGAGGACCCGAGTCAGGAGAGCTCAAACCCACTGGTCCAGGAGGGCCTGTATCAAGAGGCCCCCAGTCCAGAGATCCAGGAGCGTATGAGTCAAGAGGTCCCCAATCCTGTGGTTCTACAGTCTGGAACCAACCCCTAAGCCGCCTACGTCACCAGCTGAGCCTGTGTTGAAGGAACCTGAGACTGCACCGTCTGAATTATTCATGAGACCTGTTTTGTCCAAGGTGGGCACTCTAATCAGCACTGCTGCCTCAATAGAGACTGTTCATGACCTGGCCATGGAGGTCATTCCTGTCAGTCAAAACACAGTCAAGAAATCTGTATCAGCCCCAGCATTGTGTACATCTTCTAGAGCCGATGGAGCCTCTGAAACGGTGCATGATGTCATCTTGATGCAGGAGTCGTCAAAGACTGCATCTATTCGAGACCCCAAACCCAGTTGGAAGTTCCCATCAGGGAGGAGGGCCCCTATCTCTAGAGGTATCCCTAATCGAATGCCTATCCCACCCTCAGTGTTGCCTGGCTGGCATGCTCCAAAGTTGCCACCTTTTTGGGCAGTCCCAAGATATTCCCCTGGACTGCTTTCTGCCCTGCCCCCTGTGTTTCCTGGCTACTTTGGACCTTCAATCTTTCCTCCCCACCTGCCCCCCCAGTTGGTACCTCCTTGGTCCCTGATTAACCCAGTTCTCCCTTGGACTCCTTCACCCAGTGTGGACGCCTGGAGGCGTCCATTGGGGGGGGGGGTACTGTCAGGGTCCCGCCCTGACAGCCATGTCTGTTCTGTCTTTGTTTAGCGTTTCCTTGTTTGTCTTGAGTCTGAGCACATGGCTTTGTCTTTATTTATGTTGGCCATGTGCTCCTCTCGTCATGCCCCCTTGTTTCCCTCTGCCACGCCCCCTTGTTTAGTCCTAGTCTAGTCCTCGTTAACTTGATTATGTCCACCTGTTCCTCATGTGCTCTGCTCCTTTATAGTGTGCCTCTTTCCTCATGTCTTTGCTGGTTCGTTGCGTTAGTTCACTGCGTGTAAGATAATTCCGTATCAGTCTACTTGTCATATTAGTATTGTTATATTCTTAATTCCTAGTCAGTCTAGCTTTGCATTTAGTTCTCTTGAAGTTAATTTGAGCTTCTTTGCTTTTTATGATTTTGCTCTAGTCTTAGTTTACTCTAGTTTTCTCTAGTTTGATTTCTTTCTTTATTTTGTCCTTGCCCGGTTTTTATTCTAGTCATAGTGCGTAGTCGGTGTGTTATTTTGCTGCTGCCTGTTCTCTCTTGTGTGTCGTGTTATGTCTTGTGTTGGTTCCAGTTCTGTGTCCTGAATCCCTCCTGGCTGCTGTTCTCAAGACCTGGCTATCTGACTGGACGGGTATCACTACAGCTCAAAGTATCAAGCCCTGGATTCTCAAGCTGCTGCCTGAGATCCAGTGTTCTCATTGACTGGGGCTGCTCTATCTCCTTTGTTCTCCAGCAGAACTTTGTCCAGGCCTGACCAGGGACTAGCGGACTGCCCTTTCCTATTGTTTGGACTCTCACATGTGCCCTGATAATCCTTGTCTTGTCAATAAACCGCACTCCCTTGATCATTCTGCATCTGGGTCTCTCTCTCTTCTGACAGAACCGTAGACAATTGAATTAAGTAAGTAAGAAACAGAAAAGACGTTTCAAACATACAGTAACTTTGAGAAATTCACAAAATGTTATTTTTATTGAATGATTCTTACAGGAGACTTTTGACAGATTCACACTGAAAACTTTATTAATCATCAAAAGTGCTGAAGCGTCACAAAACAGTGAATAACAACTATCTTGATGATCTGTGATGAATGTAAGTCCAGAAGGTGAAGCACAGACTCAGTCAATCTCAGCTTGTGTCGATCGACAATGTCACTGTTTCTAGAGCTCAAAGAAACCTTGTGCCGCACTGACTATAAATCTGATCGCATGTAGGAGAGACACAATGCTGGATAACTGACAGCGACGACGAGATACAATGAGCAGCAGCTTCAGTTCATCAGCTGCTCAGATTTTACACTCCTCCTCTTGAACATAAACCAGTGATTGTTGGGTCAAAGTTTCAGTGATTTGAAGGCTGGTAGATTCTCTGTCATCTAGAAGACAGCCGTCAGTTCAACTGTGTTTCACAGACGGATGAGTAGATGCTGATTGAGTTCTCCAGCTCTTCTCTGTCAGAAATCTCTGTATTGTGACGTTTAGAAGAGCATTTGTATGATGTGATCCAGCAGCGATGTACAAGCGTGTAGAAACACTTGTTCACAGATCGCTCTCATGTTCCACTGATTTGTGGCAGAAAGCTCAGCATCTCTCCTGTCATCGGTTTGAAAATATTTGGCATAAAAAATGCTTAAAAGAAATAAAGAAAAGGCTATGAACAGGAGAAAAGTGCAAAGGGTACAAGCGAGTAGAAACACTAGCACTAAGGTCGCTCTTATGCTCCACTCATTTGTAGCAGGCAGCTCGGCTTCCTTCACATGATCAGCTGTTGACATGACAGTAACACAGATTTGAGCATTCAAGTTCACTGTGAAGGAGTTCATGGTCTCTATAGTGCAGATTCCTCTAGAAAAAAAGTTCTTCAAGTTATAGCCGAACAGCTGAGCTTGTATAAACTCTTGGTTTATACTGTCTGGAGTGCGGCTTTGCTCTGTCCTGCCCCTTTAACAGCTACAGAAAGTTTGTAGCTCCACCTGACTCTCTAATGTCGAGTCCGACTTTATTTATCTCCGGAGCCGAACTTAAACTCTTGTGACTTGTACAACTGTAAACGTGACAAAAATATGGTTCTCTACTAGTTAATTTAACAGTAAATAATATACTGAAAAAGTGTCTTAGAAAAAGTGAAATTTTGAAAACAGCTCTATAGTGTCAATTGTTTGCAGATGCCACTTGGTTTGATATTTTATAACTGATGTAAAAAATGCTGTTTTATTTATTTTTTATTTTTGATGTTACTGATCCTTTCACAGCACAGGAAAAAGCACCTTAGTTCTCAGAGAATGGTGGATCAGTAAGAGCTTGATAATTTATGAACATCAACATGTCTGAAGTGTCTGTATGATAGTGCGCTGAAGTCTGTTTATAGTGAAGTCTTTCTCTCTATTCCTCAGTCTTTGTATCATGTGCTCAAATGCTGGTGTTTTGCTCAACTGTAGCAGGATCAGAGTCCAGAGTCCCGCCTTCATGTTCATCTGAATTATTCTACAGCTCACTACAGAAATCAGACTCTCCGTCTTCAAATTGAAAGATTGTGGTTCCTCTCGACTCTCAAATATCGAGTTCAGACTTCATAAACTCCGGAGTCGAACTCTAATGATGGACTCGATGGACAGACATGTTAATGGACTTGTTTATCAATAACTGTTCAGGCCTACTGATATGCCATTCTCCAAGCAATAATTTGCCTCTCCTTGGGCTCTAAATGGACTTTCTCTGAGGATCAGGGGTTTCAAAGAACGCTTGAGGAGTAACCAATGCATTTCATGGACAAAGAAGTGATCTGTGTAATTCAACATCTGTAATTCAAATGTTATCTGTTAAACTATTTAGTACTAACTTCACTTATTTGAGACACATCTTGAATTATTTTTAACCAATTACATCTGAAGTCATTTTCTTCTCAAGACCACATAGATATCCCAGCAGAATAACCACCGGTGCAGTTCATTATGGGAACGATAAACATTACACAAAGACTGACAGCCAGAAACTGTCAAAGATTTTTTGTGTTCATTTTGAACTGTGTATTTATTGTCATATTTAACTAACAAAGCTAACAAAGTAAATGTTGTGAAATGTTTTGATTCAAAAGTGTGCTTGTACATATCTACTGTCAGTTTTTGAAATAAATGTAATCTATTTTAATATTTTGTTATATAACGAAAAAAAGTATAATATTTATTTGTAGCAAATGAGACAGTCAAGCTACAACTGATGTGTTTGTTTCTCTGTATTATATCAGTATTGACAAGAAATTAATCTGCGTTTAATGGTCGTAGAACATCCTTGAGAAAAAGAAACAGAAAAGACGTTTTAAAATACAACAACTGGAGAAATTCACAAAATGTTATTTTTATTGAATGATTCTTACAGGAGACTTTTGACAGATCCACACTGAAAACTTTATTAATCATCAAAAGTGCTGAAGAGTCACAAAACAGTGAATAACAACTATCTTGATGATCTGTGATGAATGTAAGTCCAGAAGGTGAAGCACAGACGCAGTCAATCTCAGCTTGTGTCGATCGACAATGTCACTGTTTCTAGAGCTCAAAGAAACCTTGTGCCGCACCGACTATAAATCTGATCGCATGTAGGAGAGACACAATGCTGGATAACTGACAGCGACGACGAGATACAATGAGCAGCAGCTTCAGTTCTTCAGCTGCTCAGATTTTACACTCCTCCTCTTGAACATAAACCAGTGATTGTTGGGTCAAAGTTTCAGTGATTTGAAGGCTGGTAGATTCTCTGTCATCTAGAAGACAGCCGTCAGTTCAACTGTGTTTCACAGACGGATGAGTAGATGCTGATTGAGTTCTCCAGCTCTTCTCTGTCAGAAATCTCTGTATTGTGATGTTTAGAAGAGCATTTGTATGATGTGATCCAGCAGCGATGTTCAAGCGTGTAGAAACACTTGTTCACAGATCGCTCTCATGTTCCACTGATTTGTGGCAGAAAGCTCAGCATCTCTCCTGTCATCAGGTGTTGAGATGAAAACAGTTGGAACAGTAGGATTTCTGAAACATTTGGCATAAAAAATGCTTAAAAGAAATAAAGAAAAGGCTGTGAACAGGAGAAAGGTGCAATGGGGAGAAGCAGGCAGAAAGACAACCCGCAATGTACTGCGTAAGTAAACAGAATTTACAGCGTAACATTTTTGCAATTATAGTGTAGGCCTACCTATTCAGTACCTCTGTGTAGGTATAAGGGAATAATATGCTAATTTGGGGGAATAAAGGGGTAATAATCTGTAAAATTACAAATTAGTTCTACTGTAAGTATTTTGAAACTAAGGTGTACCCTTTCTAATATTACGTGGTATGTATGACCTCACAACTATCTTATATTTGCAAGCGATTTAGCAAAAACATACACTGTGTACTTTTTTATAGCCTACACATATAAAACACGCTGGTAATTGTTTCAATCCAAATGCTTGGTTGAGACTGTTGGGTTAGGAAGCCGACTTGATTTGACCCAATTTGGGTTGATATCAGTAATAAGTAACCCGACGGCGCTGGGTTAGGAATGTGGAGGACGTGAGCATGCAGCAAGTCACGTGAGTTCAAAACGTGAACGGTTCTTGTGTGCAACGAAATTCCGTGAATCCCCCCCCCCCCCCCCCCCGGTGCTAAGACGGGAACGTGTGGAAAATAGGAAAAAACTAATCGAAGCGCAGACGAGGGACAACTTTGAAACTGTCTGGAGTGTGTTCCTTTAAAACTGGACCAGTGAATGTGGTGAGTGCGAACTGGAAACAGAATGGCGCTCGAGACGATTGAGTCTGTGTTTGCGGCGCTCGTGACAGGAATATGTGTCGAAAATACAAGAAAACGAATCGAAGCGAGGAGGAGAGAGATTTTTGAAACTGACTGGAATGTGTTCTTTTAAAACTGGAGGGTTTTGTCCTAGTATGTTCTCACAACATTGAGCAGCGACTGATGAGCGGTAAAACCGGGAACTGTTAACTAGTCAAAATGGTGCTTGAGGATGTGGATCAAAACGGTAAAATCAAAGATGGTAAAATCCTGTCAGTTCGCTATAATACACAGTTTAATCTTGACTCTCAGTGTTTATTACTTTGTTTATTGGCGTGATGGTTGGGCCATAATAGTTTAACTTCGTCAGTGGGAAAAAAAATGAACAAATTGAACAAAATTTTAAATTTGTTCTTAAACAAGCTTTTCAAAAGAATTTGGTTTAACTGTATAAGCTGTATAAGTATGGAGTTGCTTTGCTTTTTTCTGAACTGGTGTAATAAATTTTAATCTTTTATTAGGCTATCTGTTGCCTGTGTTGTTACTGTTGTCATATTGTGTGTGATTTTAATTTTAAAACACATTTTAGGTTAATTTAACCCAGCAGTAGGCCTATAGTAAATAAAACACTCCACCATGTTTATTGATATATTACCTGATGTATAATGTATGTATGTATGTATGACCTAATGTATAAACAATAATTTCAGAGCAATTTGTTGTAGCCACTTAAGTTACCATGTAACTACATGGAACAAGGGAGGAACAAACACCACTTTAATTTACAGCCCGCAAATGTTGTATTTACCCTGTAACTACATGGAACAAGGGGGGAACAAGCACCACTTTAATTTACAGCCCGCAAATGTTGTATTTACCCTGTAACTACATGGAACAAGGGGGGAACAAGTTGAACTCAAACACAGTGTGTATAGTTGCAAAGTAATTACAGAGAAAAATATTGCACTAGTTTTAATTTGATTGTCCCCACCGAGGCCAAATTAAACCCATCTAAATTTTTTATTTTTGCTATAAAAAAAACCACAGTATACATTCCATTGAAATGCAAAACAATTGATATGTATTTTGCTGCGAAACGCTGGAAAGAGGTAAGTGGTTTAAGTGCTTTGACCTGGATGTTATCATGCAAAGTTATTTGGTGATAGGGTGGTGGGACGTTGGTGGTGTGAAGTTGCTGAGATCGACAAATAAGCTTTCATAAAGTAAGTATGCGCGTGAATGAGAATTCATAGCAGAAATCATTTACGCGTTCACTAGATGTCCATTGTGTGTTCGGCATCTCATCATGTACCTTTAATAATAGAATGTGTACCCCCATGGTTAAAAAAATACCTATAGGCATATAATAAAATACCTATATAAAATTATAAAAAGTATATTGTCTTTCTCAATCATTCCCAAACATAAGATTGTTGTTTAGGCCATACATACCACGTAATATTAGAATAGGTACCTCTTAGTTTCAAAATACTTACAGTATAAATGATTTGTAATTTTACAGGTTGATTACCCTTTATTCTGGTTGTTACCCCTTTATTACCCAAACGTAACACATTGTTCCCTTATGCATACACATATGGTCTTTTATAGGTACACTATAATTACAGAAACCTAAATTGTAAATTCAGTATACTTACGTAGTTCTTTGCGGGTTGTAATCTAAAGCGTTACCAATACTTCTACAATACAAATGTTTCTTTTGTGTTGTTGTTTTATATCTGTATATTTAGCTTTAAGATCATATAGACAGATATATCTCCAGTATAGAAATGCCTGAAGTCCACAAATGAAAACTTGATATGGTATGATTAAAGAAAACTTGTAGTTGAACACCTTACAAGAGATAAAGGACTTTTAAGAGGTGGCCCGTTCTCAAATGATGTCAGTGATCCCGAAAAATGGAAACTTCGGAACTAAATTTCCCGAGTTAACGCCCGAACATGTCAAGCATAAAGAGCCCTGCAGCAGCATGTCAACTCAGTCGTTTGACTTGAAGAACATACAAAAATCTGTTTATCTGGAGTGGAAATGGACACTAAAACTACACCAGCGATCGTGTACTCAACTATTACTGTTTATCAAGACTGTGTCATCAACATGCCTGCCACAAAAGAGTGGAGCCTAAGTGTGATCTTTGGGGATTTGCTTCAGTGTGTTTACCAGTGGCTACGGAATCGCATTTAATAAAAGATTTCTGAGAGAGAAGAGCTTGAGAACTCAATCACCAGCAGCTCATCCATCTGTGGCTGATGGCTGTTATCTCATGACGACATGACACTGCACTGCATGAAAAGGCTGCTTTCTAGGCTGGTCATCACCGCACGCAGTTCTGAAAATGTTCGGGTTTTGACTTTTTACTCTATAGTGTCCCACATCTTCGGGCTGACACACTTACCGTACATGATATGCAACAACTAGATGAAACCGGACTTTGAAAACAACAAACTGCTTGAGCTCATGCATGACTTTCTACATTCATCACATTAACATAAGGATCCACGGGACGTCTCATTGCATGCCCTTGACTTTCACAACCTCTTCCTGGACACTTTACTTTTGTTACTTTTATTTTTGATTCTCCTGAAACTGTCAAATGTGCTAGATATGTGCTTTAATAAAAGATTTTTAAATTTGAGAATTTTGATCCTGTCTGTTGCCAAACAATTAAGCAAATTATCATCAGATATCAGAATATTAAGTAATCGTTTATTTCATTACTACTATATAAAGCAGAATACACCTTTAATGGTTTATGGAATAGGAGATCTCCCAATGTTATTTAGGAAATGAGGCCTGTTCTGACCATCGCTCAGCAGAGGTAACACGGGAAGATTTTCAGCCAGCTAATAAATAATGGATCTTGTATAACCATGTGTGTACTTAACAGTTGTTATAATATGAGCGTTCATTCAATCATTCATTCATTTAGTATAACATACATAATACCTATATAAGTATAGGGCAGAAGCTTTGTGATACACTGCATTAAAAAAAATAATAATAATTCATGTTTTAAATATTTTTTATTAAAGAATAGTAAATCTTCATCAATAAATCATCTCAATCGTCATCAGCGCTGCACAGATACAAAATAGTGGAATTAACAAATGAATGGTTTTCCAGAATAGCAGTGTCCAAAAAGAAGTTATGCATGTCCAGAAGATCTGCCGTGGGTTCCTCGTCTTGGTCCAGTAACAATGACTGTAGGCTGGGTAGATTGTCTGTCAGGTCCACTTTGCAGATTTCACTGTCTGGTTCCGTCCTCAGAATCAGGGTGGATAGTTGCAAGAGAATATCTGGGCTGCCATATCTTTGTTAAGCTCAATTGTTATCTCGAACGCTGGATGAAGTGATGGTGAAAGAGCCCTCAAATTGTCCTCTGCCAAAAGCGTTAATAATCAAGTGTTGCTCTTCTGTCGCAGCAGGACATTCAGCGCATCCACAGCCATTCCCAAACACGCCGAAGCACGTTGAAGATAGCGCTTACACTGAACTGAGTTGGAACACAGTTGGAAGGAGTGCCTATGCTGCACTGTACTTGAGCACGCCCATCATTCATGATATTTATCACGCAGTTGTTCAATGTAGCATTGCCAAGTCCATCCATGGTGTAAAATATAGCTTCTTCAGGTAGTGGAGAAAAAGCTGATGTCTGATGATCCTCTATTCTTCTTGGAAGGTTATAGGTTATATAAATCCAGCTGCTACCACGTTGGTTAGATCTCAACTATTTGCGGGATTTATAGTCTAAATTTCGGGTACCGAGGGGAACCCCCTGACTCCCATATTTCTGAAGCCCCACCCCCTCCCATGACCGAGATTTCTGATGGCCCAACCCTCCCAAAGACCGAGATTTCTGAAGCCCACCCCTCCCAAGACCGCGGATTTCTGAAGACCCACCCCTCCCATGACGAGATTTCTGAAAGCCCACCCTCCCATGATCGAATGTCTGAAGCCACCCCCTACCAGATCGAAGATTTCTGAAGAAGCCCCCCACCCCTCCGTGACGAAGATTCTGAAGCCCCCCTTCCCAGACCGAATTTTGAAGCCCCAAAACCCCTCCTCCCAGACCGAGATAGATAGATTCTGAAGCCCCACCCCTCCATTGATCGAGATTTCTGAAGCCACCCTCCCATGATCGAGATTCTGAAAGCCCACCCCTCCCGTGACCGAGATTTATGAAGCCCACCCCTCCCAAGACCGAGATTTCTGAAGCCCCACCCCCTCCCATGACCGAGACTCCTGAAGCCCCACGCCTGTGTTGTGTTGTGCTCAGATGCAGCAGGTGAGTCGGCGCACAAAATCGGGTGTGTGCAACAGGTCAGTGCCAAAGCTGTTGTGCCGAATTCTGACCCCCGCCGGCCCCGCTGTGAACATGAGCAAGCTTCGGCACTGAACTCAACTCGATTTTGTGCGCTGACTCACCTACTACTTCTGAACGCAACACAAGCTTCAACCTGCTGGAGCACATGACACAAAAGATTCATATGAGGAACAATTCACTCTCAACAGAATTCTGACAGAGATCTCGCATACCAGCGTTTCTTGGAGGCTCCGCTCAATCGCTTTCCGGCAGTAACTGCGCACCAGCCCTTTGCTTTGATTATGAACGTGAAGTGAGCTTCAACACGGAACTGTTGTTGACACTCGATGAAGTTGACGGACACTGTTAGAGCTCACATTTCAGATATGTTGTAGAATATCAATGAATGCCGATCTCTAACACAAAGATACCTTTACTTCTGCTCCGACTGGACTTTCTCAGCGGATCACAGATTTATGAAAAAAAGCACTTGAGGACTAACCATGATCATGCACATGATATGTGTAATTCAACAGAGAGATTCAGCACCAGTCAATGTAAATGAAGGAAGAAGAGAAAGAAAGGTCTGTAAGCAGTCTCATTTCTAATGAGTCCAAGTTTAAAACCAAAGTGTAGTTACATTCAATGAAACATTAAACTAAAATAAAAAATAAATATGCATTGAGTTCTGGTTGATCATGTTCGTTCCCTCCACAACTGTATGCTCACTTAGCTGAGTAAAATAATTAAAAGGGAAGTTTACATGACAATATTGATTCTCTGTATAATTGTGAGTTCATGCTATAAAATACTTCTTAAACACGTATGTTTCTTTTGTGTTGTTGTTTTGTATCTGTATATTTAGCTTTAAGATCTTAAGTGACAGAATTAGATCCAGTGTAGAAATGCCTGAAGTCCACAAATGAAAACTTGTGAACAGACAAAACTCTTGTGAGCTCAAATTTGATGTAAAACTTGATATGGTATGATTAAAGAAAACTTGTAGTTAAACACCTTACAAGAGATAAAGTACTTTTAAGAGGCGGCCCGTTCTCAAATGATGTCAGTGATCCCAAAAAATGGAAACTTCGGAACTAAATTTCCCGAGTCTAATGCCCGAGCATGTCAAGTATAAAGAGCCCTGCAGCAGCATGTCAACTCAGTCGTTTGACTCGAAGAACATACAAAAATCTGTTTATCTGGAGTGGAAATGGACACTAAAACTACACCAGCGATCGTGAACTCAACTGTTACTGTTTATCAAGACTGTGTCATCAACATGCCTGCCACAAAAGAGTGGAGCCTAAGTGTGATCTTTGGGGATTTGCTTCAGTGTGTTTACCAGTGGCTACGGAATCGCATTTAATAAAAGATTTCTGAGAGAGAAGAGCTTGAGAACTCAATCACCAGCAGCTCATCCATCTGTGGCTGATGGCTGTTATCTCATGACGACATGACACTGCACTGCATGAAAAGGCTGCTTTCTAGGCTGGTCATCACCGCACGCAGTTCTGAAAATGTTCGGGTTTTGACTTTTTACTCTATAGTGTCCCACATCTTCGGGCTGACACACTTACCGTACATGATATGCAACAACTAGATGAAACCGGACTTTGAAAACAACAAACTGCTTGAGCTCATGCATGACTTTCTACATTCATCACATTAACATAAGGATCCACGGGACGTCTCATTGCATGCCCTTGACTTTCACAACCTCTTCCTGGACACTTTACTTTTGTTACTTTTATTTTTGATTCTCCTGAAACTGTCAAATGTGCTAGATATGTGCTTTAATAAAAGATTTTTAAATTTGAGAATTTTGATCCTGTCTGTTGCCAAACAATTAAGCAAATTATCATCAGATATCAGAATATTAAGTAATCGTTTATTTCATTACTACTATATAAAGCAGAATACACCTTTAATGGTTTATGGAATAGGAGATCTCCCAATGTTATTTAGGAAATGAGGCCTGTTTTGACAATCACTCAGCAGAGGTAACACGGGAAGATTTTCAGCCAGCTAATAAATAATGGATCTTGTATAACCATGTGTGTACTTTACAGTTGTTATAATATGAGCGTTCATTCAATCATTCATTCATTTAGTATAACATACATAAGACCTATATAAGTATAGGGCAGAAGCTTTGTGATACACTGCATTAAAAAAAATAATAATAATTCATGTTTTAAATATTTTTTATTAAAGAATAGTAAATCTTCATCAATAAATCATCTCAATCGTCATCAGCGCTGCACAGATACAAAATAGTGGAATTAACAAATGAATGGTTTTCCAGAATAGCAGTGTCCAAAAAGAAGTTTTGTATGTCCAGAAGATCTGCCGTGGGTTCCTCGTCTTGGTCCAGTAACAATGACTGTAGGCTGGGTAGATTGTCTGTCAGGTCCACTTTGCAGATTTCACTGTCTGGTTCCGTCCTCAGAATCAGGGTGGATAGTTGCAAGAGAATATCTGGGCTGCCATATCTTTGTTAAGCTCAATTGTTATCTCGAACGCTGGATGAAGTGATGGTGAAAGAGCCCTCAAATTGTCCTCTGCCAAAAGCGTTAATAATCAAGTGTTGCTCTTCTGTCGCAGCAGGACATTCAGCGCATCCACAGCCATTCCCAAACACGCCGAAGCACGTTGAAGATAGCGCTTACACTGAACTGAGTTGGAACACAGTTGGAAGGAGTGCCTATGCTGCACTGTACTTGAGCACGCCCATCATTCATGATATTTATCACACAGTTGTTCAATGTAGCATTGCCAAGTCCATCCATGGTGTAAAATATAGCTTCTTCAGGTAGTGGAGAAAAAGCTGATGTCTGATGATCCTCTATTCTTCTTGGAAGGTTATAGGTTATATAAATCCAGCTGCTACCACGTTGGTTAGATCTCAACTATTTGCGGGATTTATAGTCTAAATTTCGGGTACCGAGGGGAACCCCCTGACTCCCATATTTCTGAAGCCCCACCCCCTCCCATGGATGATGATTTGAAGCCAACCCCCTCCCGACCGAGATTTCTGAAAGCCCACCCCTCCAAAGAAGATGATTATTGAACCCCACCCCCTCCCACTGACCGAGATTTCTGAGCCCCACACCCATCTTCCATGTATCGAGATTCTGAAGGCCCACCCCTCCCATGACCGAGATTTCTGAAGCCCCACCCCCTCCCATGACCGAGACTCCTGAAGCCCCACCTCTCCATGACCGAGATCCTGAAGCCCAACGCCTGTGTGTGTTGTGTCTCAGATGCAGCAGGTGAGTCGGCGCACAAAATCGGGTGTGTGCAACAGGTCAGTGCCAAAGCTGTTGTGCCGAATTCTGACCCCCGCCGGCCCCGCTGTGAACATGAGCAAGCTTCGGCACTGAACTCAACTCGATTTTGTGCGCTGACTCACCTACTACTTCTGAACGCAACACAAGCTTCAACCTGCTGGAGCACATGACACAAAAGATTCATATGAGGAACAATTCACTCTCAACAGAATTCTGACAGAGATCTCGCATACCAGCGTTTCTTGGAGGCTCCGCTCAATCGCTTTCCGGCAGTAACTGCGCACCAGCCCTTTGCTTTGACTATGAACGTGAAGTGAGCTTCAACACGGAACTGTTGTTGACACTCGATGAAGTTGACGGACACTGTTAGAGCTCACATTTCAGATATGTTGTAGAATATCAATGAATGCCGATCTCTAACACAAAGATACCTTTACTTCTGCTCCGACTGGACTTTCTCAGCGGATCACAGATTTATGAAAAAAAAGCACTTGAGGACTAACCATGATCATGCACATGATATGTGTAATTCAACAGAGAGATTCAGCACCAGTCAATGTAAATGAAGGAAGAAGAGAAAGAAAGGTCTGTAAGCAGTCTCATTTCTAATGAGTCCAAGTTTAAAACCAAAGTGTAGTTACATTCAATGAAACATTAAACTAAAATAAAAAATAAATATGCATTGAGTTCTGGTTGATCATGTTCGTTCCCTCCACAACTGTATGCTCACTTAGCTGAGTAAAATAATTAAAAGGGAAGTTTACATGACAATATTGATTCTCTGTATAATTGTGAGTTCATGCTATAAAATACTTCTTAAACACGTATGTTTCTTTTGTGTTGTTGTTTTGTATCTGTATATTTAGCTTTAAGATCTTAAGTGACAGAATTAGATCCAGTGTAGAAATGCCTGAAGTCCACAAATGAAAACTTGTGAACAGACAAAACTCTTGTGAGCTCAAATTTGATGTAAAACTTGATATGGTATGATTAAAGAAAACTTGTAGTTAAACACCTTACAAGAGATAAAGGACTTTTAAGAGGCGGCCCGTTCTCAAATGATGTCAGTGATCCCAAAAAATGGAAACTTCGGAACTAAATTTCCCGAGTCTAATGCCCGAGCATGTCAAGTATAAAGAGCCCTGCAGCAGCATGTCAACTCAGTCGTTTGACTCGAAGAACATACAAAAATCTGTTTATCTGGAGTGGAAATGGACACTAAAACTACACCAGCGATCGTGAACTCAACTGTTACTGTTTATCAAGACTGTGTCATCAACATGCCTGCCACAAAAGAGTGGAGCCTAAGTGTGATCTTTGGGGATTTGCTTCAGTGTGTTTACCAGTGGCTACGGAATCGCATTTAATAAAAGATTTCTGAGAGAGAAGAGCTTGAGAACTCAATCACCAGCAGCTCATCCATCTGTGGCTGATGGCTGTTATCTCATGACGACATGACACTGCACTGCATGAAAAGGCTGCTTTCTAGGCTGGTCATCACCGCACGCAGTTCTGAAAATGTTCGGGTTTTGACTTTTTACTCTATAGTGTCCCACATCTTCGGGCTGACACACTTACCGTACATGATATGCAACAACTAGATGAAACCGGACTTTGAAAACAACAAACTGCTTGAGCTCATGCATGACTTTCTACATTCATCACATTAACATAAGGATCCACGGGACGTCTCATTGCATGCCCTTGACTTTCACAACCTCTTCCTGGACACTTTACTTTTGTTACTTTTATTTTTGATTCTCCTGAAACTGTCAAATGTGCTAGATATGTGCTTTAATAAAAGATTTTTAAATTTGAGAATTTTGATCCTGTCTGTTGCCAAACAATTAAGCAAATTATCATCAGATATCAGAATATTAAGTAATCGTTTATTTCATTACTACTATATAAAGCAGAATACACCTTTAATGGTTTATGGAATAGGAGATCTCCCAATGTTATTTAGGAAATGAGGCCTGTTCTGACCATCGCTCAGCAGAGGTAACACGGGAAGATTTTCAGCCAGCTAATAAATAATGGATCTTGTATAACCATGTGTGTACTTAACAGTTGTTATAATATGAGCGTTCATTCAATCATTCATTCATTTAGTATAACATACATAATACCTATATAAGTATAGGGCAGAAGCTTTGTGATACACTGCATTAAAAAAAATAATAATAATTCATGTTTTAAATATTTTTTATTAAAGAATAGTAAATCTTCATCAATAAATCATCTCAATCGTCATCAGCGCTGCACAGATACAAAATAGTGGAATTAACAAATGAATGGTTTTCCAGAATAGCAGTGTCCAAAAAGAAGTTTTGTATGTCCAGAAGATCTGCCGTGGGTTCCTCGTCTTGGTCCAGTAACAATGACTGTAGGCTGGGTAGATTGTCTGTCAGGTCCACTTTGCAGATTTCACTGTCTGGTTCCGTCCTCAGAATCAGGGTGGATAGTTGCAAGAGAATATCTGGGCTGCCATATCTTTGTTAAGCTCAATTGTTATCTCGAACGCTGGATGAAGTGATGGTGAAAGAGCCCTCAAATTGTCCTCTGCCAAAAGCGTTAATAATCAAGTGTTGCTCTTCTGTCGCAGCAGGACATTCAGCGCATCCACAGCCATTCCCAAACACGCCGAAGCACGTTGAAGATAGCGCTTACACTGAACTGAGTTGGAACACAGTTGGAAGGAGTGCCTATGCTGCACTGTACTTGAGCACGCCCATCATTCATGATATTTATCACGCAGTTGTTCAATGTAGCATTGCCAAGTCCATCCATGGTGTAAAATATAGCTTCTTCAGGTAGTGGAGAAAAAGCTGATGTCTGATGATCCTCTATTCTTCTTGGAAGGTTATAGGTTATATAAATCCAGCTGCTACCACGTTGGTTAGATCTCAACTATTTGCGGGATTTATAGTCTAAATTTCGGGTACCGAGGGGAACCCCCTGACTCCCATATTTCTGAAGCCCCACCCCCTCCCATGACCGAGATTTTGAAGACCACCCCCCATGACCGAGATTTTGAAGCCCCACCCCTACAAAGACAGAGATTTCTGAAGCACAACCCCATCCCATGACCGAGATTCTGAAGCCCCCACCCCCTCCCCAGGATCGAGATTTCGGAAGCCCACCCCCTCCCTGACGAGATTTCTGAATGCCCCACCCCCTCCCAAGACCGAGATTTCTGAAGCCCCACCCTCTCCCATGACCGAGACTCCTGAAGCCCCACGCCTGTGTTGTGTTGTGCTCAGATGCAGCAGGTGAGTCGGCGCACAAAATCGGGTGTGTGCAACAGGTCAGTGCCAAAGCTGTTGTGCCGAATTCTGACCCCCGCCGGCCCCGCTGTGAACATGAGCAAGCTTCGGCACTGAACTCAACTCGATTTTGTGCGCTGACTCACCTACTACTTCTGAACGCAACACAAGCTTCAACCTGCTGGAGCACATGACACAAAAGATTCATATGAGGAACAATTCACTCTCAACAGAATTCTGACAGAGATCTCGCATACCAGCGTTTCTTGGAGGCTCCGCTCAATCGCTTTCCGGCAGTAACTGCGCACCAGCCCTTTGCTTTGACTATGAACGTGAAGTGAGCTTCAACACGGAACTGTTGTTGACACTCGATGAAGTTGACGGACACTGTTAGAGCTCACATTTCAGATATGTTGTAGAATATCAATGAATGCCGATCTCTAACACAAAGATACCTTTACTTCTGCTCCGACTGGACTTTCTCAGCGGATCACAGATTTATGAAAAAAAAGCACTTGAGGACTAACCATGATCATGCACATGATATGTGTAATTCAACAGAGAGATTCAGCACCAGTCAATGTAAATGAAGGAAGAAGAGAAAGAAAGGTCTGTAAGCAGTCTCATTTCTAATGAGTCCAAGTTTAAAACCAAAGTGTAGTTACATTCAATGAAACATTAAACTAAAATAAAAAATAAATATGCATTGAGTTCTGGTTGATCATGTTCGTTCCCTCCACAACTGTATGCTCACTTAGCTGAGTAAAATAATTAAAAGGGAAGTTTACATGACAATATTGATTCTCTGTATAATTGTGAGTTCATGCTATAAAATACTTCTTAAACACGTATGTTTCTTTTGTGTTGTTGTTTTGTATCTGTATATTTAGCTTTAAGATCTTAAGTGACAGAATTAGATCCAGTGTAGAAATGCCTGAAGTCCACAAATGAAAACTTGTGAACAGACAAAACTCTTGTGAGCTCAAATTTGATGTAAAACTTGATATGGTATGATTAAAGAAAACTTGTAGTTAAACACCTTACAAGAGATAAAGTACTTTTAAGAGGCGGCCCGTTCTCAAATGATGTCAGTGATCCCAAAAAATGGAAACTTTGGAACTAAATTTCCCGAGTCTAATGCCCGAGCATGTCAAGTATAAAGAGCCCTGCAGCAGCATGTCAACTCAGTCGTTTGACTCGAAGAACATACAAAAATCTGTTTATCTGGAGTGGAAATGGACACTAAAACTACACCAGCGATCATGTAGCATTGCCAAGTCCATCCATGGTGTAAAATATAGCTTCTTCAGGTAGTGGAGAAAAAGCTGATGTCTGATGATCCTCTATTCTTCTTGGAAGGTTATAGGTTATATAAATCCAGCTGCTACCACGTTGGTTAGATCTCAACTATTTGCGGAATTTATAGCCTAAATTTCGGGTGCCGAGGGGAACCCCCTGACTCCCATATTTCTGAAGCCCCACCCCCTCCAGATCGGAATTTCGAAAGCACCACCCCCTCCATGATCGAGATTTTGAAGCCGCACCACCCTCCCAAGACCCGAGATTTCTGATAAGCAACCACCCACTCCATGACCAAGGATTCGAATCCCCACCCCTCACATGACCGAGATATCGGAAGCCCCACCCCTCCCATGACCGAGATTTCTGAAGCCCATCCCCCTCCCAAGACCGAGATTCTGACGCCCCACCCCTCCCATGACCGAGATATCGGCAAGCCCCACCCCCTCCATGACAAGGAGGCTGGAAGCCCCACCCTCCCAGGACGAGATTTTCTGAGCCCACCACCTCAAATGACCGAGATGTCTGAAAGCCCCCCACCCCCTCCCAAGGACGAGATGTCTGAAGCCCCCACCACCTCCCTTGACCGAGATATCGGAAGCCCCACCCCCTCCCATGACCGAGACTCCTGAAGCCCCACGCCCCTCCATGACCGAGGATTCTGAAGCCCACCCCCTCCCATGACGAGAGATCGGATAAGCCCCCCCCTCCATGACCGAGATTCATGAAGCCCCACACCATCACCATGACGAGATTTCTGAAGCCCCAAACCCCCACCCCCCCCTATGACCGAGATACGGCAGCCACCCTCTCCCATGACCGAGACTCCTGAAGCCCCACGCCTGTGTTGTGTTGTGCTCAGATGCAGCAGGTGAGTCGGCGCACAAAATCGGGTGTGTGCAACAGGTCAGTGCCAAAACTGTTGTGCCGAATTCTGACCCCCGCCGGCCCCGCTGTGAACATGAGCAAGCTTCGGCACTGAACTCAACTCGATTTTGTGCGCTGACTCACCTACTACTTCTGAACACAGCACAAGCTTCAACCTGCTGGAGCACATGACACAAAAGATTCATATGAGGAACAATTCACTCTCAACAGAATTCTGACAGAGATCTCGCATACCAGCGTTTCTTGGAGGCTCCGCTCAATCGCTTTCCGGCAGTAACTGCGCACCAGCCCTTTGCTTTGATTATGAACGTGAAGTGAGCTTCAACACGGAACTGTTGTTGACACTCGATGAAGTTGACGGACACTGTTAGAGCTCACATTTCAGATATGTTGTAGAATATCAAGGAATGCCGATCTCTAACACAAAGCGCCTTTAATTTGCTCCGAGGACTTTTCAGCGGATCACAGGATTTATGAAAAAAAGCACTTGAGGACTAACCATGATCATGCACATGATATGTGTAATTCAACAGAGAGATTCAGCACCAGTCATTGTAAATGAAGGAAGAAGAGAAAGAAAGGTCTGTAAGCAGTCTCATTTCTAATGAGTCCAAGTTTAAAACCAAAGTGTAGTTACATTCAATGAAACATTAAACTAAAACCTTTGAAAAAAAGTCAAACGCTGCTGGATCGCAGAGTCCAAATGGCATTTCCATACTTTTTTCCCAAACAGTGTTTAAGCTTTCCGGGGCATTAATGTATAATAATCATGATATTGTATTGTTATGCTAGATCACCCAAACTACACTGAAGTTTTCAACAGAAAATAAATATCTGAGAAATGCACAGGATTTTAAAGATATTTAATTACATACTATAGGACCTTTGACAAAGTCATGTTAAAAAAACTCAATCACATCAGCATTGAGACACAAAACATACAAATTAACAATGAATGGTTTTAAAGAATAACTTAGTTCCTAGGAAGATGTGAAAGTCCAGGAGATGCAGTAAAATATGCCGTGGGTTCTTGTCTTGGGCAATGTAACAACGCTTGAATGCTAGGCAGACGATCTCTCAGGTCTGGGATGGGGTCATCGCCTGAGGTGTCCCTCCGAACCCGATTTCACCCCTGCCCTGGCGGAGGTCTGTGCACTGGTCTGGTCCCATCGTCAGACTCAGGGTGGATGACTGGAAGAAAATATCTGGGCTGCCGCATATTTGTTTCGGTCAATTGTTATCTCGAACGCTGGATGGGGTGATGGTGAAAGAGTTCTCAAATTGTCGTCTGTCAAAAGTGTTGAGAGAGAATCCTTGTCCTTCTGTGAAAACATCCGAATGCACACCTATTGCCAAACACGGCGAGTACACTGCCAAACGCTCCGAAGCACGTAGAAGATATCACTCAAGCTGAACTGAGGTGGAACACCGTTCAGGGCAATGTTTACGAACCACCGAGTTTCGCGCCCATCATTTGTTATATTTATATTCACTGTAATATTGACATGGAAAACAACTGAGGCCATGGTGTTAGATGGTTTCTTCAGGTTTTTGAGGGGGAAAAAAAATTACATTCGATGATGCTTTCCTCTTCTCGTGTAAAGAAACCTAGATGTGCTACCAGACTTATATACTGGCTATATCTTACTCATTATCAAAGTTTTTACATTCAGCCTGCTTATTCTGCGGGCCTCAAAGCCAATCTATCCTCTCACTGCCTTGTCTGGAATGCTTCTGAAAAGCAACAAATCTGCATTGGAAAAATCTAAAGTGTGCCTCAGTATGTAGCTACAGAGGAAGGCAAGGCATGTCCGAAACCAAAGATAGTATCACATTTTGTCAACTAAGATACCTTAATTTGATCGTTTTTGAAGGCAACATTAATGTAGGCATACTAGTCTTGGCGCTGTCTGTGATACCACTGTCCTGTGCGAACGGCATCAGGAGCCAGTCTGAAATCATTTTGTCAGTTGGCTGATAGATCAGCGAAACAACAGGGACGCTTTTGGGCGCAGCGTTAAACAGACTGTACATGTGGACGCAGACTGAATATGCACCGCTGATGACAATGCTCTGCTCACGCAGTCTGTGTGAAACAAGTTCTCCGTCCAGGGGTTTTGTCTATGAAACCCAGTATTTCCACTATTTGATTCATTTGAGCTCACGGAGGTCTTATACAAAAACCACAGAGGTATATTACAAAGAGGATGCAAACTTTAAATGATCTTGATAAAAAGTTTCTTCGTTTGTCTTCATTTACAAGCCTTTTTTCACTTCATTCAAAAGCCGATGGTTTCTGTGGTTTTCTAATTTTGATGATCTGCTGGGTCTGAGATATTCTACATTCTGTTGCATGAGATCCAGAGTTCTTCCTTTCACCTTCAGCCATCTGCGTTATGCTTTGGTCCGCGCACTGTCTGCAGTTTTCACGTCTGTGGATGTCCGCGCACACCGTATACGTTGAACAACTTTCCTGGTCAGATCTGTTGAAATGGTAATAAATTATAACACAGATAACAGTCGTATGAATACCAATGAGCTTGGTTAATGTGCTGTCCGTTGAGCGCAGAGGTCCTACTCTGTCAGATGTCTGTTGATAGTGAAGTCTTTCTTTCTCTTCCTCATACGAATCTTTGTATCATGTGCCCCAGCAGGAATTTGCAGTCTTGTTGAAACACGTTGCCTAAAGCTTATGCTCTGCTCCGCACAAGTTTGCACAGAGACAACAAGAACGGGGCACGAGCAGGAATTTGCAGTCTTGTTGAAACACGTTGCCTAAAGCTTATGCTCTGCTCCGCACAAGTTTGCACAGAGACAACAAGAACCCTCTGTCTTACAACACAAAAGTGAAACATTTAGCAGAGCTCCTGCACTGAGCAAGAAAGAACACTGAAAAAAAACAGTAAATTAGACACGGCCAGACTGACAATTAAAAGATGACAGAGCTGCAGGTCTCCATGTATTGAGTAACTTTTCACAGGTTTCAAAAAATATTGCGGATGAACCTTGTACATTATTGTGCAGCTGAACACATTGAGGTTGAACTCAGACCCCAAGTAAGGACTGTGTTACAGCCGTATAAGCTGATTAAGCTCAAGTATGACAGAAATCACTACAGTAGATCACTCTTGGCCATGTCTACAGTGGCGGGACTCTGACTCGCCAGCTACAGTGGAGCAGAGCACAAGCTTTAGGCAATATGTTTCAACAAGTCTGCTAATTTCTGTTGGGAAACATGATACAAAACTTCATATGAGGATGAGAAAGAAAGACTTCACTAACATGTTTCTGACAGAGAAGACCTCAGCACCTGGCAGACAGCACCTCATCCACCTAACCTCACTGGTATCTCTGACACTGAATATCGATAGTGGACTGTTATAGACACCGGACCAATAACAGACTCATGGGACTCCCTTACAGACACTGCAAAAATGTTGAAGAAGACTAATCGTGAATATTCTTTGCAATGGACCAAACTGTGCACTGTAAAAAATGACCGTGAATTTAACGGTAAAAGACTGTAAAAATGCTACAGTAAAAACCTGTTAAATGGTTAGCGGTAAATTACCCTACTATAGGTGAAAAACTGTATTGGACATTACATGTATTGGACATTAATTTTACGGTAGTATACCATTTTTGGAAGTGAAAAGACTGTATAATTTACAGTGAATAACCGTAAATTGACATTCCCAGAATTCCCTGCATTACATTTCAAATTTGATGTTTTTTTTTGTTGAAATAACTATGTTTTGTATATTAGGGTTGTGTGTTACACCTAATGTTGTTAAATTAATGTTTATTGCATTATTTCAGTTTCATGTGTGTTACCATGATGGTGTTTAGTGTTTGTGTGAATGACACTGTGCACCTTCTATATACATTATTATTTAAAAGCTGCTTGTGATGGGCTTTGGTTCATCATGTGACTTTCTCATCACCACCTGCATTTGGTGGTTATCAGTGTATTACAAAGGTACAAAACAGATTTCAGTACTTCAATAGGTTGGTATATTAACATTATATCAGTTAATGAAATTACGGTATTTACAATAACTGTAAATTTAAGTTAAAACCGTAAAACCTAAAACGTTGCTACCGTATTTTTTACGGTAAAATCCCGGCAACCACGCTGCCGTTTTTTTCCCGTATATTTTACGCAATTTTTTTTACAGTGTGTATGGAAAGTTTCAACACATGCAGCCACTGAAAATGAAGAAAGAAGAATTGTAAAATTATCTGTTAAATTCTGTTAAAATAATATTTTAATATTAAAAAGGAGTTAGACCGATTCGAAAAGAAATAAGCCTGTTATTCATGTGTAATACATTTAAAAAATGTAAACATGTTGTATGTCTCTTTGATTTATAGTGCTTTTAAAGCATGTCAGTCGATGGGTGTGTGATGAGTCATTGGGAGTTGGCTTCTCTGCGGTAAACACAACAGCTTCAATGGGTTCTCAAGTCTTCATGTACACACTGTTGTATCAGTCCATACTTTTTTCCAAAGGTTTTTTTCTTAAGCTATCTGGGTCGTTTTGGTGGCTGTTCGTTATCTTTCAAATAGATAAAGGGTGTCTTGTCTAATACCTCGTCATGTTTAAGCAGCATGAAAAATGGTTGAACAGCTGGTTGAAATAGTAACACATTATACGTTTGTACTAACAAATGGCAGATGATCACTTGGTTATGCCATGCTAAGCAAATATTGCTTTCAGTTTTACAAGTACTGTGTGTGCAGCTTTGTCAGAATCTGTTGTACTTCTAGGTATTTTGAAAAGTTATCAACATTAACGAGAAATGACTGACTTTTGAGCTTGACTATACTCTGTACCTCTTGGAAGGATGAACTTGTCATTTGTCATTATCAACCCATCACTGATGTGTCTTTAATAGGCAAGTAACTCCTCAGGATCCTTGTCAACTTGTGAAAGCCAATATCTGAACCAAATAATCAGACTGGTATTGATCTGACATAAGTATCTTCACAATTTTTTTGGGGTTGAAATGTCCATATCACAAAAATAGATAAAGGGTGCTTTGTCTAATACCTTCATGTTTAAGCAGTATAATGAAAAACGGTTGAACAACTTTGCTGGTCAAACCTGTTGCGATGGCAATACATTATAATAAGTTTGTATTTGTTAACATAAGATACAGACATACATAAAATGAACATTATTTGTAAATGTACATAGGGGTAGACTGGGTACAGTTGGTACAGGGGTACATTTGAAACACCTTAAATAACTTGTGTGTGCAACAAGTCTGATCTGTGATATTTGCTTTACACATGTGTATTAGCGTCCTCTTCGATCGTGGTAAATTTGAAGTACATGCGCTTCTCCAGTCCGAAGATATCGGCAAAAGTTTGTTTTCTAATGTAAGTTTTTCACTTCACCACGTCCCTTCCACATTATAGCTTCTCATCCTTACATGACTATTAAATTTAACTTACATTTTCGTAAACCTTAATCTGTGCTCTAAAAACTGACATATTGCATGAATTTGTGTCATGCAAGGTAATCGTAAAATCTAGAGAAATGTTCGAGGTGGTCAGGGGGGTACAGTTGAGACACAATGTATCAAATGTACCTGCACTAGAATCCTATTGCGGCACATGCAGTTTAGTTGCACGATGAAAGATCACAAGTTAATAGTCACATTCAGACAATGTACAAAGCAAATTAAAACAACATTTGATGTTTGTGATATTAAAACTGTCTACTTCTTATTGACATATTTTCTAACATGAAGGACATAAGGATATTACACTGTAAAAATGACCGTGAATTTAATGGTAAAAGACTTTAAAAATGCTACAGTAAAAACCTGTTTAATGGTTAATGGTAAATTCCCCTACTCTATACGGTGAAAAACTTTATTAGACATTACATGTATTGGACATTTATTTTACGGTAGTATGCCGTTTTTGGAAGTGAAAAGACAGTATAATTTACAGTGAATAACGTAAATTGACATTCCCAGAATTCCCTGCGTTACATTTCAATTTTGATGTTTTTTTTTGTTTAAATAACTGTTTCTTCTTAGTTTTGTCTTATCAGTTATGTTCATTAGGGTTGTACATCTAATGTTGCTAAATTAATGTTTATTGCATTATATCAGTATCATGTGTGCTACCATGATGGTGTTTAGTGTTTGTGTGAATGATGACTGACTGTGCACCTTCTATATATACGTTATTATTTAAAAGCTACTTGTGATGGGCTTTGGTTCATCATGTGATTTTTTCATCACCACCTGCATTTGGTGGTTATGAGTGTATTACAAATGTACAAAACAGATTTCAGTATTTCAACAGTTTGGTATATTAACATTTTATCAGTTAATGAAATTACAGTATTTAACTGTAAATGTAATTTAAAACCATTAAGCAACCTCCAGTGTTTTGTACTACCAGAGATGTATTTTTTTCGTGGTAAAATTCTGGCAACCACAGCTGCCGTTTTTTTCACTGTAAATTTTACGGATTTTTTTTTTACAGTGTAGGGCTTGTTGTAAAATATGCAAGGTGGTAAAAGGGTACAGTTGATACACCCTTTCTAAGTGGTTAGATCTACCGTTACAGAGTTCATTTAAGAGAATAAAATTGAAATGTATTTGTTTGGACAGGCAGACTAGCAAAATGTAGCATATCTTGTAGACTTTTTAGAGCTTTATATTATGTGTGTGTGCTATGCCTGTTGCAGGATGCCCCGCTTCAGAGTTAGGAGTACGAATAGGGGAGTTGCAGCAGAACTTTTAGATCTTTTGCTCCATCTGTGGCATGTGGTCGCATGTAGAATGCACTGATGGAGGCCAAAACTACATTTGCCACCACTGTAAGTGACAGAGGTGACTGAGTGAGTGCATAGCCTAGGTGACTGAATGACCTTTGTTTTGTTTTTATGGTTTATTAGGCTATTGTTATTATGTTTTATTTATTATGTTTATTAGGTTATTGTTTGCATTTGATCTGTTTTATTATTGCTGTTTGCAATTGTTCAATGTTTTTTACTGTTACACAACTTTTCAACTGTTACTATTAAAATGATTAACTGAAATTAAATTAAATATTAAGTTTTGCCATTACTGTACAATATTTTACAAATTAACTACTTTTAACTAAATAAATAATCAAATAAAATACCGAATGGAAATAAAAACTGTGAAATTCCAAATTTTCTTGTTTAAAGGTATTTTACATTTGTCAATTACCTTGGTATGGCAGCTTTAACATTATTTACGGATGAGGTGTCTCATTGTATCGGTACTGTTCCAAACGGTACCCGACAAATTGGGCAAAGTTGAAAACAAAAGCTTTTTGTGTTTATGAGCTAATTGTGGCAAATATGACCTACTTATGGATGTTAATAATTATTAAGATTTTAGTAGACAAGTAAAGGAAATGTCATATGAAAAATCACTTCTTTTCAGTCCCTAGTTTTGGTGTGGTAATGGAAAAAGTAAAAAGTGTACCAACTGTACCCGATCTACCAAGAATAATAAGTGTTGAATTACTACATTACTCCTCTGAAATTGTAGATCTGTTTTGTTCTTCTTAACGTGGGTTTAATCATAAAACATGAATAGGACAACACCATGACTTTCTTCCCTTTATTGCAGCACATTCACACTGAAAGTGTGTAGCCGAACAACTTCCAAGTTTAAACTTTGCAACACTGCCCTCCAGCGGGACTGTAATAGCATCAATAAACAAACATGTAATTTCTACAGTATATGCACACGCTTATACACACTCATTACATGGAGACAATATTGACATTACTAATTGCTTTATTTGTAGTCTATTTCAAACTAGTTGGCAGACTTTTTAAAATTAATTCATATGCAATTATTTAATTTCTATTTATTTCTATTCCATTGTTCATTTGAACCAACATGCTTATGAAATAACAGAGGTGTGATTAAAATACAGAGATTACAGATTTTATTCAGAAATTATGTTTCCAGTTGTTTTGTTTTCAGATTTGAAACCAGTTGCTATTAAAGGTACTTCACCCAAAAATGAAAATTAGCTTGTGTTTTACTTACCCTCGAGGCATCCTAGGTGTATATGACTTTCTTCTTTCACACGAATCCAGTCGGAGTTATTTTAAAAATTGTCCTGGCTAGTCCACCATCTTTAATCATTGCAGTCAGCGGGGTGTTGCAGTTGAACAGTCCACAAGACGTTAAATAAAGTGCGCGCATCCATAATAAACATGCCTCACACGACTTCGGGAGGTGAATAAAGGTCTCCTTGTAGTGAATTCATGAATTTTTGTAAGAAAAATATCCATATTTCAAACGTAATAAAGACTTTTCTCTCACGGAAGGCGTTCCGGCGGAAGGCGTATGACGTATGTGCAGCGTTGCACCATAGCCTCTGATATACGCTCGTCTCGCGAGTTTTGTTGATATGAGCAAAGGAAGCTACAGTTCCTTACTTTAGCAAAAGAAACCCGTCTCCTCTTGGTTTTATATCCGAAAGCCTCCGACATTTTTTTTTGCAATCTCGGTTTGTTAACTCTAATCTCTGACCTGCGCTTTTGTTTTGTATTCTCCTCCGCGTTCGCACTAATTACGCAGCGCAGACATCTTACGTCATCCGCCGGAACGGCTTCCGCGAATGACAGATAACGGAAGTGAGAGAAAAGTGTTTATTACGTTTTAAATATAGCTCTTTGGGCTCTTACAAACTCATGGATTCATTCAGGGAGGCATTTGGTTCACCACACCTAGCCCGCGTGTGAGGGACTTTTTATTATGAATGCGCACGCTTTATTTGACTTCTTGTGGACTGTTCAACTGCAACACCAGCTGACTGCAATGATAGAGCTTGGAATAGCCAGGATAATTTTTTATATAACTCCGATTAGATTCGCTTGAATGAAGAAAGTCATATACACCTATGATGCATCGGGGGTGAGTAAAACACAGCCTATTTTCATTTTTGGGTGAACTAACCCTTTACTCGTTTGGCCCAGAGGGAAACAATGCACAGTGGTTGAACAGTCTTAGAGAAAATTTTAGTTTAATTAACCATACTGTTTAAACTGTGCCCTATTTTATTTTTATTTTGCTATGGGATGATAATGATCTCTAAATCTATTGTATGTTGGATATTAAAATTATATGTTGGATATTATTATGTCTATTTGTAGACATTGTAATGGCGGATTTGTGGACACAGTCATTCATTTAGATTTTTAGGGTAAAATGCATTTTTGTCTGTTAAATTCTTGTAGGATATATAATTATGTGTAATTTAGATTTATCTCCTGCTGATCCTTTTCTGGCATGGGATATTACTGTATACCGACCAGAGAAACATTTCCCTCCCCAATCTTTCAGCAAAAATGTCCTGTGATTCTGAACCAGTGATGCCCGATTCGTGAATTAAACACTCTTTTGAGTCGGTTCCTTTGCATGAATAGGTCAAATGAGTTCTGACAGCTCACTCACCCACTGAATCATTCATAGCGGTCTCTCACCACTAACAGGTTACTTCAGAACACAGAGAACAAACTTTTTGATGACGTGGATGTTTACCTATAACCCATTAAAACCCCTGAGAGCATCCTATCGTTTGCCAGCGGTGAAGAGGGTCTTTAAGTTCAACACCTGCGCGTGCAGCTTGTGAACTATATGCTCTAGGTAAGACTTTTTCCTTCTAAGAGAGAAAAAACAGTAAAACAGTGTTGTATTGCTCTTTCTTATGCTTATATTGTTATGAATATTATTAATCCTGTATCTTGCACTTTGCATATCTTCCGACCACGGTTAGAAATAAAGTACAACTTTTATAGTGGCTTACAGACTTCATTAGATACAATGAGGTTTGTCAAGTTGAGGACTTTTGGTCTTTTAACATGACCTCAATATGTCATCATGTCATGTTGTAACTTTACATGACCGTCATGACGCTTGTTTTTGAACATTTTATTAAACTGATAATTTGATATTTTGGATGAGATAAGGTCAAATGTCTGACTAGATTATTGATTCTGATATCATAATGCCGAAAAACGAATTAGACTCTTTTAGAAACAAACAAACAAGAATAAATAAAAGTCATACGCTTCTATTGATGGTAATATATATTTTGATTAATTATTCAATATAAATGTATAACTGTTTTTTCAAAATCACACCAACATGAATACAAAGAGGTCATTTCTGAGAACTTGACATGCACTTTAAACTTGAGTTTTCATTGATTTTTCCTTTTCTTTAGCATGGACACTCTTATTTGTATTTGACCCATACATTTAAGCTTGTGTGTTTTGTTGCACTAAACAGAAAGGACTTAATTTGATGTAAAAGACAAATATGCAAAGTTCACAGAAAAGCAGTTCTGTTTATGGAAAAAAACATGATTCTAACCTCTTTTCCTAAAGAAGATCAAACTAAAACATTTAAACAACATCCCATTAGAAATAAATTATTTTTATTTAAGATATGTCAGAATAACCAAATATACATTCAGCTGAGTGGGATGTATAACACAAGTTCAAATTAACACATTTGCATATGAAAGCCCACAAACTCATTGATATGCACTGTGTTTTTCACCCAAAGACATTTCACAGTGAACAAACTTTTTGCCAACTTATCTTAAGAAACAAACTTCAATATGAACATTTCCCAGGAGCTTGGCATACTCAGAGCATCATAAAAATAAACACATAGCTGAAGTTTTTCACTTGAATAATTGTGACAATGCCTCATGGAGCTATTCATTGCTTCATTCTGTCCACATTATCCCAAGAACCAGACAATCTTTGAACAGTTCATACCAGTCCTGCAGTCAGCATGAGCACTGGCACTCAAATACACCAGCAAACTGATCCAACCAATGACCAGCTTGGAAGAAGGTATGTGGATGTTTAATATAATTTGTTGAATTAATTTGCACTGTGACATCTTCATGTTGAATTTCCATCCTGCGCATTGATATTTGAGTCATTTTATGTGAGTCAAAATGAATCAAATATCAATGCATTTTTTTATTACAGTGAGGCATTTACAATGTGTAAGACTTGAAGAATCTCAGACACTTTGATCTTCTGAGATAAGGACAATACACACACAGTGTATTAACATACAGACATCCATTTCGACATCTCACTGAGAGAAGATGCGGAAAAAACTCCTTTCTCACCTATCCTTTTCATCCACCTCCTTCCTCTCACTTCCGCTCCTCGAATGGGAACATTGCATAATATAATGGGAACCACCTATCCCGTTTTGACTTGGTGTTTAACGTGTTACACGAAATCAGGGACCAAACATACCATTCTATCCATAGTCAGTGTGTTGTTATCTACAAACAGTTAACCCAGAACATCAAATTAACAGCCTCCAACATGACACAGTGTAGTAACATACACCGGCCGGCGTGATAACCTCTCCTCTGAGTGAAACATAGATTCTCCTCAAATGAAATGAGTAAAATATAAAGTAAAGAGTGGACAGAACAATCAAATGCAGAAAATCACTGATTAGAAATGACAAACCACTATTTCGTATGCAAATCATAACCGAGGCATAATAAAATGAGCTAGACTTGAGTTTAAAGGGGTCATGTGACGTTGCTAAAAATAACATTTTTTTTTATTTGGTGTAATGAAATGTGTTTTATGTGGTTTAAGGTTAAAAAAACACATTATTTTCCATATATTGTACATTATTGTTTTTCCTCTATGCCTCGCCTTTCTGAAACATGTCGATTTTTGTAAAGCTCATTCGTCTGAAAAGCGAGGTGTGCTCTGATTTGCCAACTATCCAGTACGTTGTGATTGGCCGAAAACCTCAAGCGTGTGACAGAAATGTTATACGCCCCTTACCATATTTGTGATGCCCTGTCCGGCCGGAGCGTTGAGACAAAAACATTAAAACCCATTATCAACGAGGCATTTGTTGCATCCGTGGGGACATAATTATTGATTATAATGACTTAAACTGTCTCTTTACGTGTTGCGTTGCATTCCAGCGCACGGACCCGGTCTTTTAAAACATAAAACCATGTCTGCATTTGGGATCAGAGAAATGACAACATGCGCTACTCTACACTGCTCAAAACTTTCATTTGAATCATCAGTGGCAAATCCTTTTAAATGAAAACGTACTTACAGTCTTGAGTCAGAACAGCCGGCATTGTAGGCTACTCTGCAGGTTCAGGAAAGAGTCCTCCATAAAATGTGATGCACACAAATGAATGTGGGTGAACTTTCTGGAACAGTGTTTTTGGTAAATACACTTAATCACTGATTCTTAGGTCGTTGGTCCTCGTTTGGAAAGACCAAACAAGTATTTCTTCGCTCTGGAGTTCTCGGCGGGGCTGAGACATGGCGTCGCCGGGCGGGTTTGCGGCAAACCGCGTCGTGAACCCCATGCAGAAACTCCGCTTTCTCACAGTGAAAGCCGATCCGGCGAGCCCACAGCGCAAGTTGATGTTTTCCCCTCACTACGAGCACCGGATCAGCTCTAACATGCAGAAGCGGATATCGTTCTACATTTTGGAAGGCCAAACAAAGTGTTTCGCTTTCACAACCGAACACACAGCGCCTTCACGACATGGCGGCAGCACCAAAACTACAGCGAGAATAAAAGTTAAGCCTTCTTTCTTTGCGTGAACATTTGGGTGGCGTTATGCTAATCTTCTCACATTGTGACGTAGACATGTGGGGGGGCGTGTTAGAACGAGCCGTTTTTAGGTAGGTGTGGCTGACTCTTAAACTTTTATAAAGAATATCTCTTTGGATTTTGAGACTTTATTCTTTGCAACTTTACACATCTTCTTTATGCACCAAGAGCCTGCCCAACCGTCAAAGAGAAGGAAAATTGAGACGCAGCATATGAACCCCTTACTTAAAACAGTGAAGACCTATTTTGCACGCTGAAAAGACCGAACACGCAGGAAACCTTTGCCATCATTAGATACCTTCACTGGGCCAATTGCATGGACCTTACACAATGTAAGTAAATGGGTTACAGTATTTCTTTGAGTATTTAAAAGCAGAAATGTGAAGCTTACGATTTAAAAAAGTAAAGTTTGTCTTGTCATTTTTTCAGTAATTTTAGGGTTTGTGGTGTTTCATAGCAAAAAAAAAAAGTAAAAATTGGAATTAAGTTATGTTCAGATACGGTTGCCATATATAAGAATAAGACGTGAAATGTCTTGTTTTTTCTAAATAGTTTGGCAGAAGACTACTTGAAAAAAACGTTGCGGAAATTAAATCAGCTCAGCTGCCAGTTCTGGCACTCTTGTTAACAAAGTCATTTTGTTGGGATGCCAATTTTAAAGTAACCAAATGTGCCCTCTCACTTGTATCCGTTACGTCAAGAACTGAAGTGAAAGAGAGAATAGAAGTTTCCATGACTGATGGGAACTAAATTCACACATTTTGTGAGCTCCCCTCTGTCAACAAAGCTGCTGGGGCTTTAGTACTTAGTAACCCAAACGTGTCACTGTGGGGGCTTACAATGCTGTTGAGCGGTTGCGGCATGTGATTCATGGGTATGGCAGCAAGAGCCAGGTCTGACTGCAGGGAGAGCCAGAGTCCACTGCTATCTAACAGACCAGCAATCTGTGTTTCAGCTCGGACTGTTCACCCATGACAGACCTTTTGCAGCAGGATGTTGGGGATGGATTGTGTAAGTAGAGTAACTAATATTTTATTTTGCATATTCAGAGTTTGGAGATCAGGATTATGCTCTGACCTTCTAATCCTGTTGTTCGCATCATCAAATTTTTAGTCATTGAACTGTGATGATCTCTTATCCAATGCAGCAGAGAAAAAGAGCATTGAGGAGGTTCTGGCAGGTGCAGAATTGGCCCCAGCCCAATGCCTGTGGACTACAGAGGCCAGCGGATCAGTTCAGCTGAGAATGGATGAACTTTGTCCAGAACAGCCCATCACTGTGCATCAGATGTTTACTAACTCAGTTCAGAAGTACGGGAAGTTGACTGCTTTGGCAAGCAAAAGAGGAAACAAATGGGAAAAAGTTACCTTTTCGGAATATTATCACCTCAGTCGAACGGCCGCCAAAGGCTTTCTAAAGGTGATCTTAGAGCAGTTTTTAAACACTAATTTATACATAGTGTGTTCATTTTACAAATTTAATTTGCACAGCTCGTTCTCATGTAATTTATAGATTAGATATAATACAATAATATTTGAAAATTCTCCTAGCTTGGTCTGGAGCAGTTCCACAGTGTAGCCATCCTGGGGTTCAATTCAGCAGAGTGGTTTATTGCTGCTGTTGGAACTGTCTTTGCAGGGTGAGAAATATCCATGGTTTTTTTTAAGATTAAAAATTCCACACTTGCAATTTTTCAATTTAAATTGTACTGCATAATCGAGGTGCAGCTGGATTTGTGTATTCAAACTATGTCTAGAATACTGTTTATACCAGGGGTCCTCAATCTCGAGATCCACTTTCCTGGAGAGTTTAGCTCCAACCCTAATTAAACACACCTACACCTGAACAATCTAATCAAGGTCTTCAGGATTACTACAGTTGCAGGTAGGTGTGTTTAATCCAGGTTGTAGCTAATCTCTTCAGGGAAGTTGATCTCAAGGTCCAGAGTTGAGGACCCCTGGTTTATACTATACATGCTGGATGAAGCCAAGATACAGTTGCATTATTCCAACTGGTCTGTTAGTCTGACTTCACAAATATCACAAAAGCATACAAATCTAACTTTTAAAGTACATGTAAATGTACTTAGTGTGAAACATGGAACAAGATTACTAAAATGACCCTGGGTTAACGATCTTAAGTGTAAAAAGCTTGTTTACACATTGGTCAAGATGTTGCAGGGGCCTTTAACATCAAATAAAACATTAATTGAATTTATTAAAGTGGGAAGGGAGTATTAGGTCCAGGATCATTGCCCTCACATCTATATTTTGTTTGTGCTAGGGGTATAATGGCGGGTATCTATACCACAAACTCGCCAGATGCCTGCCTCTACATTGCTAAAGACTCAAGAGCCAATGTCATTGTTGTGGAAAATCAAAAGCAGCTGGATAAGATTTTACAGGTAACATTTGGTCTACTTTATGTTCTCAACCTGGACCTCCTCATACTCAATAAGCAAGCTGATTAATACTCCTGTTTGTCTTGTTAGGTAAAGGATAAGCTTCCACACTTGAAAGCCATAGTACAGTATTCTGGATCTTTGAAGGAGAAGCTGCCCAATTTCTATTCGGTGAGTGTCTGATATAGAGTTAGCATGTAGGCCAAAGTCACCCAAAGAGTTACCATTACTGTTTGTCTTTGAACAGTGGGAAGAGTTCATGGGACTAGGACTGGAAGTTTCTGATCAAGAACTAGATGAAATCATCAGTAGTCAGAAAGCCAATCAGTGCTGTGCACTTATTTACACATCTGGGACAACCGGATCCCCGAAAGGAGTGATGCTAAGCCATGATAACGTAAGCTGCAAGAAAATGACATTCACAATATAGCAGCAATGTTTTGCTGCAGATTAATGAGTTTTAAATTCTGGACTCTTACAGATCACATGGACAGCCCACCATGCAAGCAGGGCTGGAGATATGCAGCCAGCTGAAATCAGGCAAGAGTCTCTGGTCAGCTACCTTCCTCTCAGCCATATTGCCGCCCAGATCTATGATCTCTGGACAGGGATCCAGTGGGGGGAGCAAGTTTCCTTTGCTCAGCCAGATGCTCTAAAGGTAAATGTTTAAAAACAGAACCTTTGTTTAGCTTTAGCCCAATCAGTCCTGCTCCTGGAGGGCCACCTTGCTGCAGAGTTTAGCTCCAATATACCTGCCCTTCTTACACACTTCCTACCAATCTTACACACTCTACTGGAAGTTGGAACCCCTGCTTTAAATGCTGTATCATGATCAAATATCAGTGTTGTAGTCGAGACCAGGACAGGACCTGAGTAGATCAACTCTCTAAAGTCAGAGACCTGAAGTTGGTTGAATATATACATTATAATCACCCCCCATTCAAGATTCCCGGTGCATCACGTCAACGGCCGAGTGCGCATACGCCGATTACCAACAGAGGCTATGGCACCTGGACGCACTGTTGGGTGGACACAGTTCCGGTTAAGCTTTGGGCAATGTTTTCTTGGGGCACTTTAGGCCTCTTTATCCCAATAGCACAATTACTGACAGCTATGAGGTATCTGAACTTCATTGCGGACCAAGTGACCCCTTTCATGGTAATGGTGTTCCCTGCCGGTGATGGTCGTTGCCAAAAGGATAATGCACCATGCCACAATACATACACTGCCAAACTCAAGGACTCAACTGTCCAACTGTTGTAACTCTCGTGATCGACCATCCGTAGCTTCACATGGCTCTGACGTGTTTACATGGTCACCCTTACTTTTTGATGTCCCTGTTCAGGGGAGTTTTAGTAGAAGCTTAGCAGGTCTTCGAGAGGACCCCGACAGCCCCACATGGGGCGTTATCCTAGAAGCCTTGCCCTCTTGTGTTGGGCAGAAAACAAGTATGGAACTAGAACAAAAGTAAGGCAAGTTTCCACTGGGTGTGGATACATTAAAGAAACGTGACTACTGTTGGACGAAAATCGATACGACTGGGCCACGTCTGTTAGTACCGACCTGTGGTGTGCTTGAGTTCTAATCAAAGGCTTACCAAGTACGTCATTTGTTTTACAGTATATCACTGTCCACATTATATTGAAGTTATTTGAAGTTTTATTATGTTTATGATCATTTTCTTTAAATTAGGGATGAGGAGAAGTCATTCCTCTTCACTCTTGCAGACAGTTTGGTCTTGCAGAAGCTTCGTGCTGAGCTAGGCATCTCCAATTGTGTGAAGTTCTTCTCGGGAGCAGCACCTATTGGAAATGAAACTCTTCAGTTCTTCCTTGGCCTCAACATTCGGCTGTATGAAGCCTACGGGATGAGTGAAAGCTCAGGACCCCACTTTATGTCTGGACCAAAAGCGTACCGATTTTCAAGGCAAGCCTTCTTACCTCAACTTACAGGTTGAGTACCTTCAATCTGAAGGCCAATGATCAACAAGTTCACTGTGTAACAATTCCCAAAACTCTTCTAGCTGTGGTAAAGTGGTTCCGGGCTGCCGATACAAACTAGTAAACGTAGATGCTGATGGCATTGGAGAGGTGTGTTTCTGGGGCCGCAATGTCTTCATGGGATTCCTCAATCTGGAGGATAAAACAAAGGAGGCTTTGGATGAAGATGGATGGCTCCGGTCTGGAGACTTGGGAAAGGTAGATGAAGATGGCTTTCTTTACATCACTGGAAGAATAAAAGGTAAAGGATGCTATTTTTTACTAGCTTTGATGCTATAATTGGATTCAGGTTAGCTTAAAATGTCATTTCCATTCAATCTCTTTCAATTCAGAGCTTATCATCACGGCTGGAGGAGAGAACATTGCCCCACTTTCCATAGAGGATGCTGTAAAACAGGAGTTGCCAATCATCAGCAATGCCATGCTGATTGGAGACAAGAGAAAATTTCTGTCCATGCTGCTAACGCTAAAGGTAAACTATGCCTTGAGAAAGGCTCTGGCTTCAACAACTCAAACCATTTAGGTTAATCTATTATTCCTTTCCTTGGATAGTGCACAATCAATCCGGAGACTACAGAGCCCACTGACATTCTTAGCTTGGGGGCTGTGGAATTCTGTCAGCGGCATGGTAGCCAATCGACAAAGGTGTCAGACATCATTGGAGGAAAAGACAAGATAGTGTACCAGTCCATTGAAGAGGGCATCGAACGGGTCAACTCAAAAGCAACCTCAAATGCCCAGCGCATTCAAAAATGGACCATAATAGGGAAAGATTTCTCAATTGTTGGAGGAGAACTAGGTGAGTGCTGTGCACACATTACTTTTATCCAATGGGGACAAAAATAATATATTTTCTGATGGATCTTTACTTCTACTGAAACTGGAACAATAGTTATTTCCAAAAGATAATAGAATTATGTTACTTTTCAGGTCCTACAATGAAACTACGTCGCCCAGTGGTGTTGCAGATGTATCACGGTGAAATTGAGAGTTTTTACAGAGAATAGACAACCTCCAGACTGGCTGTATCTCTGTTAAAGATACTGTTGGTTTTTTGGCCAATCATATTGTAGAAATTAGATTAGTGATTTATTTTTTAAAATCTAAAAACACTAAGTGCCATAATTTTTTTAATTTCTATCATTAAACATACTGTTAATTGTCTTCCATGTAAATTGGATACGTTTAATATTCTTGTATGTTTTGCCCAGATCTTAAAAATAAAACTTGTGCTTTGCCGCTTTGTCTATGGATTTACTGTATTTGGTAATGTTTATGCAGTATTATTATAATGATCTTATAATAGTGCTCTGTAAAAATAAAGACATGAGTTGTTTTGTCCATAAAAATAGACGTATATATATCCATCCAAAGTCATGTCTTGATAGTACAGTCATTTCACAATTGACACAGCAAAGGTCAAGAACTGTTTGAATTATATTAATTGTTAACCATAATGCAAAGTTCATAGCTGATGTAAAAGCTTAAGCATAAAAATGTGAAACATATATTCACGGTTTTAACGGATTTACCACACTTTGAAGCAAAAAAAAAACAAAAAACAAATAATTCAAAATACCCTTTATGTATTTACGCCTCTACTATTTGGACAAGATTATTCCTGTCATATGACAGAATGGCAAATTTTCAAAACACATCAAACCAGAGAAAGTGTCCAGTCAATAAATACAGTTTATCTTGGATTATGTAGTTCCTTTTGACAGATTAAAACAGCTCACAAATACAATCACTGAAGGACAAGAATTTAAGACAGTGCTTTGCGGTTCTGGAGAAATGAAAATGCAGACACTTAGTAGAATTGTGCGCAGATATCAGAATGATACGAAGATTTTTTTTTTTTTTTTTTTTACTGTCAGTTCTTTAGGCATCAGATCCAAACATACACACTGGAAAAGCCTCAATCCATGTCCTGCACTCTTCGGCAGATGTCAGCTGTGAACTCTGAGCACTTAGAGTTTCCACCGAGATCTTTAGTCAGAACCTGAAATATTAGATGGGTAACAGACATAAAAAAACAACCTCTGTCTTGATGATAGAAGCTAGAATCTAAATTCATATTCAATGACTGATCCTACCTTTTTTTCCCGTATGGTGTCGAAGCAGGCCGTCTCAATCTTATTAGCATGCCCATGCAGTCCCATGTGGCGCAGCATCATGACGGCACTCAGCAAAAGGGCGGTGGGGTTCGCCAGGTCTTTGCCTGCGATGTCGGGGGCAGTTCCGTGTACCTAACACATAAAAAAATGGATTATGATATGTGACCCTTGACCACCAAAATTGATATTCTAAATAAATAAGCTTTCCATTGATGTAATGGTTTGTTAGGATAGGACAATATTAGTCCGAGAAACT
>JADLZN010005591.1:0-24308 GCA_018155175.1 Sinocyclocheilus anophthalmus
CTTCCGGGTTTGAAGAGTGATTAACTCCAAATATGTTCTGACTCGATGGTGATTGGGATTTTCTTCCCAGTGGAAAGTGAAAAAGAGAGACATAAGCTGAGATCCTAGGATCTTTGGTGAAAGGAAAGTCAAGGCCAAGGCCTGGCACGAACTTAGGGTGTCCTTAGAAGACTAACTCGGCATCCCCATCTTCTCAGAATCTAACAACCACTGACTCTCTGCTAGTCTATATGTTGAAGGGCTCCCACCTTGCCCGCCCGCGCCTCGTACCCGTTCGTCAGCGTCTCCCCAGCTACTGCCTCAATCGAAGTTTCAGGCAGAAGACCCGGCGGATCTGTGGTGTAGCCCGTTCTAAAGTCTGAGACGCGGCTCTCATGATGCGCTTGTCTAATGAGAAAGCTGCATTTCCAAGTGTAAGGCTGAAATACGTGAATCTGTATGACCCTGTTGTTGAGAGCATGTGGTAATTTCTGCTCTATCGTAACTTCGAGTTGTATGTCTGACTTTATGCATACCACCTACTAAGATTCCGTAGATATCTCTTGAAATATTTCTGCTAATTATCAATATATGATTATAACAGCTTTAGATCATCAGCCTAAATCAAATTTTCATAGAATCATTGAACATGTCATAGTAAATTTCCATTGCAGTGTTCTATCAGTAACTGCATAACAACAGCTATGTCAATACATATTTCAGATGACAATATACAAGATAAACCGTACACACATACACATGACCAAGGATTGCTGTGTTCATTCCAGACAGGTTTCTATGGAATAATTAGAGAAGAGTCATTACTCTGTGCATTGGTCCTTTCCTAAGTGAAATGAGTGAGAGCTTGCTCTCTTCGTATTCTTGGGCAATAAACCAATTTTATATCACATTGTTCTGCATGAACATGGTATGCAATGTCGTGCCTTGTCATGAGATGCATAGATGCACTCGACTGAAGGTCATAGACCCGTCTAGTTGGTTGTTTGATTTGGGGGTGTTACGGAGTATTTGTTAAATATAACAAAAATGTTTGGGCTGATGGTCCGCACTACAGCTATCGATTTAAAAGCTGATGCTAAACGTATTATAAACCTGCATTTGAGTAATTTATTCACTATCATCAAGTACAGTGGCGAAACCAACTAACGTGGTCATCACTTTGTTTGAACTGACACAGATGCCTATGGCCTGCCCCTGAAACGGTGGTGGTGGTTAAGGAGGCCCTGCCATACATGTACATTAAGGTTCAACTAGAACAAAAAGACGTAATTGTCTTGTTAGCAGTACATCATCGTTACGCAGTATCTATCAGATTCAGCAGAAGGATGTTTTTGTTGATGTTGTTAGCCAGTAGGCTATATGTGGTACTCGTGGTGTGGGACAGCTGGGTTAGACTTTCACTGGTGAGAGTGCAGGTGGTTCCGGGGATTGCCGGGAACTGTTATGGAGAATCTATAGTGTGAAGAGAATTTCCGACTGACCTAGTGAAGATGGCAGGAAAGCGGCAGGTGGTTGTAAGCTCTCTGCTTTGCTCAACGTCACTAAAAATCCGATGTTTGCGGTGTCGCTTGACTCTTGTGACGGCACCGACTTGAGCTGGCGGGGACGAGAAGCGTGCGTAGTAGAGCTTCCGCTGGGGCTGAGCCATGTGCCCGTTGCTCAATCGAACCGTGTCTGCTGCTTCTGTTCTGGGGTGGTTCGGACGTCCGCCGGTTCTCAAGGATGCTCCACCGCTGGGCGACCCTATGACTAGTGTGACAAAGCAGGCAACGGAGGAATCGAAGGTTGCCAATCTCTCAGTACTGCTCTTATTGCAGTCTCGTCGAGCTCTTCGGTGATGTCATAAACTATTCAGCTCCTGTAACCCATAAGTAGGCGTGTCCAGCTGTCCTTGTACAGCCTCCGTTTGGCACTTGTGTGAAGGGTGTGGAGGAGGATGTTGTGGTGGACTGCTGTTGGACATACCGTGGTGTTTGCAGGATGAGGACGCCTTTTCCCAGTGGTTGGTCTGGAACCTGGGTCTGTTGCCATGGTGATGGATTTGTCCTCTTCTGGCTAGGGGCTTTCTTTAGAAGGGTTTTGCATTGTGGCAATGTTGGGTGCCTTCTGGTGCCCGCTTTGGTTTCTGAGTTGTGAAGTTCAGAATCAGTAGCGATCAGTCCCTGTTCAGACTCTGTGTCTGAGAATTCCTTTATGATGGCTTTTTTAAACTGCTGGTGAGACTGCAGGATTAGTTCCTTTGATGTCCTCAGGATCTCTGTAGTATATAGGTTGCCAGATGTATTGTCTCTGGCCAGCTCGTTGGGGTCTGTGGGGTCACACGGTGTGTGTGTCTGCAGTGATCCTCTGGAAAGGTCCCTGCCCCACCCCCTTGTGGCTGCTGGTTGGTGACGTGTGAACAGTGGCTCTCGCCCCCCACCCTCGCAGGTTCGGACTCTTGGCTGGGGGGTCTGGGCCTGCTTGCCAGGGGTAGTTCTGTTTCGTGTTTTCCCTGTCTATTCACCTTGTGGTCTGCAAGCATATTTCATTTCATTTGTGACACTGAATTCACCTCGGCTGCTTGCAGGCTGGCTGCGTTTGTTTTGGTTTGCCGTGTACATTTTTTGTTTTCAGGGAGCTGACTTGTGAAGTGTCAAGCAGAAGGCTTTGGCTCCCTTTCCCCCCTTTCGTAGCTGTGCACAGGCGTGGAGAGCTTGCACTGCTGGCAACGTGATGTTCAGCCGGCTGTCTTTTGCTTAAGTCTATGTGCAGTCGGTAGGACTGTTTAAATTCTTTCTGGACCATGTCAAGTTCCTCTTTATTTGCTGAGTCAGGGTTTGGACCTCAGCTTTGGCTGTATGCAGCTGGCTTTGTAAGGCCTTAGATGTGGTGTCTCCCTCATTTAGTTCCACATATGTTGTTTTTAAAAGTGACTTTGTGTGAAACAGTTCTCTATTCAAGTCCTGTGTGATGGCTTTTTCAAGCGGCGCTTGGTGTTTAGCAGCTGTTAGAGCCTCTGTGAAGACTGGTGATTTCCTTCTGTCGCACCATTCTGTGAGGTTCTTTGCATCCGTTCTGTGCTTTCTCTCGTTGAGCAAGTGTCAGTTCTCTGCAGAATTCTGTGACTTGCAGTTTCATCTCATATACCTCCTGTCTGAGGCCCTAGAGGGTGTGGGCCAAGGAGAGGATGATGCCGGTCAGGTGTTCACTTATGTCGCAGTCTCACAGTTCCTTTCTTTGCCATTGCAGGTAGTTGGCTGCTTTGAGCTGAATGATGTACATTACAGTGCTCTACTGAGTTTCCAGGTGGTCCTGGTGAGCTGGCAGGGCTGGATGTCTGTGGAATGTCTTCGACATACTGGCACACTTGTGGGAACACCAGAGAGAGAAAGGGCAAGACAAATGCAAGAGGTGTTAAACTATCTCTATGGGGAAACGGCTTTGTAGGCCATGTAAGGTATGAATCGCTAGTGAGAGGCAGCTAGTGTGGTAGGGTGCTATGTTTTTGTGTTCGTGAACACAAAGGGAGATTTTGAGTAACTTTGTTGAGGGGCCGTAATCAGGGGTCAGCTGATGACCGGGCTATAAATGTAGTCAAACTATTACTTAAAACAATGATGGTTCACGGGTTTGGTCACTAAAACGAAACTGAAATAAAATAAGATGAAATAAAAAAAAAAAAAAAAAAAAAAAAAAAATTTTACCTATTTTAGTTTTTTTTTCCTAAGAGATATGGCTAAGCATGTGTCACTTGTGGGTGATGCTGCAATAGACTCATAACCCTAGGTTTAGACTGTTAGCTAAGCTAGCAGGGACACACCAAATACCTCGTCAAAAGAAAAAGAAACAGTGGGAATTGGGCCTAGTTCTATCTTAGCCTACATTGTGTTGAATGGTAGATGCCCTTCAATGTATTAGGCCTGGCACTGAGGCGTGAGGAGAAGTAGAGAGGAAACAGGGATTTGGCTACTAATAACCTGTATAATTCGTTAAGGAAACAACAGTTGCTAGAACTACTGTAATCCTATACAAAAAGCGAAGATGGTGATGGTGAAATAGCTAAAATAAGGTAAAAGTAAAACACAACAACAAAAATAAATAAATAAAAAGTGTCTAAGGAGTAGCTGTATTAAATTAAAGGAAAGAATAAAAAAAAAAAAAAATTAAATAAAAAATAATAATAAAGTAATTTTGATTTAATTAATCTCAAATTTAATAAAAATCAATTTAGCTAAATTGGTACATTTTTGCTAAACAAATGTAAATAAATGCAATACAATTAAAAAGAGGTAGAATAAAGTCAAACAAAAATAAACAATAACACAAGTAAAACCCAGTATGTGGTGGGGACCACAAACGCAACCATCCAAAGAGGAGTTGATGGATCAACAGGAAGTGACACCAGGATGACAGAGAGAGAGGTAGCGAGAGAGAGAGGGAGAGAGAGGAGTGGTTAGAAAGTTACTCTTTACATGCCTATCTAGCGTTAGTCGTATGTTAACAGCTTGCAGTTGAGGTAAAGGGCTTAGCTTAAGAGTTAGCGTTAGTTACACGCAATTCTTTGTTTACACACAGGTCTGTGTAAGTGGGTGCTGTTGTCAGATTAACCGGAAGAGTCTGCTCACACTTCCGGGGTCACGTGTTGCTAGGAGACCAATGCAAGCTCACAACAGGTGCAAGTGGAGCAGACTTGCACTGCTGTGAGCATGCATGGGAAACTCATGCATGTCCCATACAAATTCATTCATTAATCAAACAGCACATTCACTTCACAGGCAAAATTCATAGTTAGCTACGGTAGAATAACACCATTAATTTTACATAAAATGTTTCACATGAGCGAGTCAAAAATGAAATACAATGATACGTAACACATAATAAGCCTGAATTAATGAAATGAGTAGTATCGCTCAGATCACCTACACAGTGCTGAAAAGGGGGATTTCAGACTGATGTATTCTGGTACCATTTATATGGGCTGCTAATCTGAGGTTTACCCATCAGAAAAAGCCGTACCCTCTACTAACAACAGAAATTAGGATTTCTTCGCTAAAATCAGGTTAGTTTCTTATCGTACGATTTAAACACGTTATAGCACTGAAAACTTCTACTGCTTGTTGGAAGGCACATTCAAGCTATAGTTTTTTCTGATTTTGATCAGAACCTGGTGCGCGCATGTATAAGAGTTACGTAAATGTTTCACATGAGTGGGTCGATATGAATACAATGATACATAACACATACTAAGGCCTTAAATCAGTTAAATGAGGAGCATCACTCAGATCACCTACACAGTACTGGAGAAGGGGATTTCTTCGCCCAAAATCAGACCGATTTATTCTGGTACCATTTATATGAGCTGCTAATCTTGAGATTTCGTCGTCAGGAAAAAGACCTATGCTCTACTAACACAGAAATTAGGATTTCTTCGCTACAGTCAGGTTAGTTTCTTATCGTACGATTTAAACACATTATAGCACTGAAAACTTCTTACTGCTTGTAGGACGTCGCATTTAAACTATAATTTTATCTGGTTTTGATCAGGTACTGGTATGCGCATGGATAAGACGTTACTAACTTATGAAACAGACACATAAGATTGATTTTTGGGTCTGCTTGCAAGCAATGTTTAAAAAGACTCCACCGTTCTAAATTACTGCTCGTCCTGCATAAAGTAGGAACTATTATTTTCCTGGCCATGTGAATGCTGGGAGTTTTCTGGCTAGCTTGTCAAGGTCTCTGGGGGTCACATCATGCGCTGCTGCAGGGATGCTTCCCTGTGGTTGCTTGAGGTATTATGGTTCTGTCTGCTGAGTTGTTAAGCAGAAAGTGTTTGCTCTCCCCTTCGTAGCTTGTTGCATACGAGGGAGTTTGCACGGCTGAATGAGGATTCGGGAGTAGGGTGTCTCTCCCACTGCGTCTCTTTTCGCCACCTGTAGGAGTCCCTGAGTTCTCTTCGGAACATGTCAAGCTTGTCTTGAGTGTTGTTCAGCTGCTGGATCAGAGTCTCTTGAAGTCTATCAATTTCCTCCTGTAACTCCATTCTGCTGGTGTCCTTGTGGGATACCGCCATGATCTGTTGCTTGAGATCATTTACCTCCTGTTTCAATCCCATTAGGTTGTGGGTCAGGAAAATGGTGACTTTGGTGAGCTTTTTGTAGCCATAGCTCTCGCTTGAGTCATGATTCTGAGGTACTCTTCTCTCTGTGTCCAAGTTGCTTCCGCTCAGTAGTTGTTCATAGCGGTCCGGCCCTGGTAGGGGGGTGTTTCCTCACAACGCCTGGCATCCCCTCTTTGGTCTGCATTCTGGGCATTAGTCCGGAGCATCTGCAACTTTTGACACACTGTGTTGAAGTAAGGGCCTTCCAGACTACTACAAGGATCAAACATAGTGGGGCTAGTTTTAATAGCTATGTATTCGCCAGGTGTGCTGTAGCTGAAGTCTTAGTTTGTATCTTATCTGGGAAGGCTAAAATAGTTTTGGGTCAGCATTTGTTTTGCTGAAAAGGGCGTAAACAGGGTTTTGATTGATGACTTAAGACTACTCTTATTGCCAAATTATCACTCAGAATTTACTGACGGTTCCCCAAACAGGCTCAATCTCTGAGGGATGAAGGAGAATAGGGAAAAAGTAGAGTATTTCTTTTCAGATTATGCTTATTATTTGGTACTCAGGATGATAGTTATGCCCTAGCGTTTGTCTAGATGACTTTTGTAACAGGGTCATAAAAATTAGGGCACATGTTTGAAAATAAACAAATCAAAAATAGAAATGTCTCTGGTTCCTTTTGAGGTTCAGAGAGAACATCAAAACAAAGGGGGCATAACATGTAAATGGATTTTAAAATTAGCTGACTGCTATTATTAAAAAAAGGTAATCAAATCTGGTATTAGGAACAAATAGCAGCACTAGTGATTAGTGTGTTACTAAAAGCCCCCAATACCTCAATGAGTCTTTCCTCGATAAACAGTTAAGATTTAATTAAATTTAGAATTAATTAACTAGTAACTAAGCAATAGCATTCAAGAAGGATACATCTAAGATAGTTTTAATTAGCTGAGACTAATTGAAGATTGAGAAACATAGAAAAAGAAGAAAAAGAAGGAAGAGAAATGGAAAAATCAGAAACCAGGGATTAGGTTAAATTCAAATTACTTCACACTGCATACACACATGCTGTATTTAAAAGCTTCAATTAAAGAGTGCTAACCCCTAATTGTTAAAGCTATTTGGTAGCTTAGCCTAAGATTAACTATGCTAAGTTGTGTTAGCTTAGTTGCTTCAGGTGGTTTGTTTACAACATGGCGTGTTGTGCTATGTGAAGTTAGCGCTTCCTGTGACAAGTTGTTGTCACGGTAACCAATGCATGCCAGTGTAATTAACGCAGTTTAATGTCTGTCTATTTTAAAAAGTTGCCCACAGTTTTAGAACGTGGTGCTTTCAGCCTGCAAGACTTGTTGCTTAATAGCACTAGACTTCGGTGAGTGCTTCTCTACTGTAACAATAAACTTCTTGCACTTGTTTAAGGAATTACAAAATGGGTTTACTGTAAGTTAAAGCCGGTTTAAACATATATGTAGTTACGTGTGTCTCACACATGAATACTAAGGTACAGTATTACACCTTTAATTTCACTCAGCGAGTGAAACACAGTAATGACCAACAGGTTGCTAGGCTTGTATATATGCAGTCTAAGTGTAGATGAATTGCTTCAATCTAATTTTAAACTATAAGGCCTTTATGCTGTAGTAAGGGGAGCATCACTCAAATCTACCTTTATATAACTGTACTGAGATTTCTTCTTCAAAGAAACTATTTAAACAACACTGCAATTTTGTGATTTCTTCACTAAAACATATTACATTATGGTACAGTTTGGACATGCCCCTGAGCTGAGATTCAGACTTATGCTTTGTCAAGACAGATTTATGCTTTAATACTGAATTTAGGGTTTCTTTGCTAAAATCAGATAACCTTACACTGAATACCATTAAGCACTGAAATAGCATAAAGACTCTTCCCAATCATAATAGTGGTACCAATCAAACCCCCCACTTTTCCGTCTGCATTTAAACAAGCCAGCAAATAGGGACACAACCGTGCATCTGAAGTCACGTCCTATTTTAACCTGGTCTATCAAGCACACACTTTTAAGTTGCCATTGTTTAAACTCATAACTTTCGTTTTACCATGCTCGCATTCTCTCCACCAAATCTGTAACGAATCAGCTCATGGGAAATATGAATAATTAATCATAACTATTTATAATTAATTATGAATATTTTAGATCTGTTGTAGATATTTAGCTGACCTCTCAGGGCAAACTGTCTTGTCAATTCTTAGAATGTTAATTTCCTGGTTAAGGGAATTAACTTTCTTTCTGTACAATTCTACAAAAGCTTGTAGCATAAATCTGCATGATTAAGTGACTCCGGTTATGAGCAAACAATGCACACGTCAAGTGTGATACAAGTAAGGATTTATTAACTACACAAACACTTAAACTAATCTAACATACTACATAAACACTTAAACTAGTCTAACATACTACATAAACACTTAAACTGGTCTAACATACACATACACACACACATACAGTTGGTATAGGAAAGGGTTTAAGCTTAACTCAGTACAGAGAAGAGACTTAAGGAATGAAATTTATGGAACCATTTTGCATATTCCGCAATCTACACCTGAGGGATACGTCAGATTCTTAGTTCAAACACACCTTTGTAAAAGGTGCAAATGATGCTTAATGTATCAATTAATAAGATTAAGTTTGATACTTGCAAGTCTCGTCTTCTGAAAGAGATTCCTGATGCAATCTAAAGGCCCAAGATCTTGCTGAAGTTGGTTGATGAGAACGAACCCGTTTTGCGTCAGAGTAACTTGAAGAATGGAAATGACAAGGCCGAAGCCTGGCACGAGCTTAGCGTTTCCGGAAGCGTTTTTCTTATATCCTCTCAGAATTAAAACAAACCACTGACTGGGTGGGTCCCTGGAGTGGGGCCTTTAATGTCGGAGAAGATCCCCGCCTTTCAAGATGGGCTTTTCCAATGAGAAAGATGGAAATTCCAAGAGGGAGGTGGCAATTACTGGAGGGTTTACGACCCTTTGTCTCTAAGCATGGTAATTTGCAAATGGACTTGAATCGAAATTACTAAAGATTCTCAGGACCCTAATATATATTGCCTATGTACCAATATATAATATACACGCTTGTTTCTATCATAAGAAGGCGAATTCATAGATATTAAACATGGTAGGGTTATATATATGTATGCTGACAGGAGTGTGTTTCGATTATAAACCTGCATCACTGTATACAATTTCAAAGACAAAATACATGATGACAATAATATACACCATGACCTAAAGGCTATGTGTGTTAATTCAAAACATTTTTTTCCTATGAATTAATTAGTAGAAAAGTCGATTTCTATTCTGCCTCTTGCCCTGGGACATGCAGGGATTTTCCCTGCTTTGCATTTTTTTGGCCAATAAACCCAGTGATATCAGCGTTGGTTGCCATGCAACAAGGGGCCTGTTCGGCTTCCTGGGGTGTTACGCATTCCGGGGGGAAGGGTTCATGGGTCCTCATATGGCTTGTTAACTGAGGGGGGTTACAGAGTATTTGTTAAATATAAAAACAAAATATATATTGTGTGTTTGATTGGTCCAGACGCTACAGCACTATGAATGCTGAAAGCTATATTAAGGTTTTAGAGCAACATATGCTCCCCTCCAGACGATGTGTATTTCAGGGAAGGCCTTGTGTATTTCAGCAGGACAATGCAAAACCACATACTGCAGCTATTACAACAGCATGGCTTCGTAGTAGAAGAGTCCGGGTGCTGAATTGGCCTGCCTGCAGTCCATATCTTTCACCTATAGAGAACATTTGGTGCATTTATTAAACGAAAAATATGTCAAAGTTGACCACGAACTCTTCAGCAGCTAGAAACCTACTGTATATCAGGCAAGAATGGGACCAAATTCCAACACAGAAACTCATAACCTCGATGCCCAGACGTCTTCAAACTGCTTTGAAAAGAAGAGGAGATGCTACACCATGGTAAACATGCCCCCGTCCCAACTATTTTGAGACCTGTAGCAGGCATCAAATTTGAAATGAGCTCTTTTGTGCATAAATGATAGATTTTCTCAGTTTAAACATTTATTATGTTCTATTGTGAATAAAACATTGGCTCATGTGATTTGAAATTCTTTTAGTTTTCATTTTATTCAAAAATGAATAATGAAATATTTGGGTTGTACAATTGCATTTTCATTTTTGAGGGGGAGATCCCAAGTGTTCATTTAAAAGGAATAAATGAGACGAGCAAATAGGTGATCATTATATTTCATTTTATTTTTTATCACACCTGCAAAGGGAACTCACTTCCCACATTTAAAAACAAATGGCATATTAGGAGCATACTTTATTACATTAATTATTATTGAGATAAATTCACAAATGCCCTACATAGCCTTAATGTGGTTGGTAAAAAGAAAGCAGTGGTGCACAGATAATCTAGTCATGCTGTTAATAACAGAAACAATGCTGAAAAATCATGAAATCATCAAAAATGTTAAAGAAAGGTTAGGCACTATTAGCTATGTCAGCATGTCCAGTTCCATGCAAGTCTTATCCACCTTATTTTTCAATGCGGAAGTAAGCCGTTTTCTGTGAATGTGCGAGACTTCCGGTTCATTAGCTGCTGTAGGGAAATAACGAGAATAATAGCAAAGTGCAGTAAAAGGGAAAGGTGGCGCTAGACTAGGTCAAGAGAGGTGGGATAGGTGGAGCCATTTACCCATTTGCTCTGCAGCGAGCAGCCTCTCATCCATTGCACTTTGGCAACGGATTCGGTTCAGAACTACAAACACGAATAAAAGCATTAAAAACCACGAACATGGCGGATGCGCCTGACTGTACCGAGAGTTTAGATAAAAGGGTTTGAGTTACTCAAAATATTTATTTAATATTATTTTCCTTATTTCATCTCATCTGCAACAACAATGTAATAAACATCCGGGCGCCTGTATAGTAGGGCACATTTGGACGCAGGACTATTCAATGATTATGCGGTTTCGAACGCAGCCACTGTCCTGCAGAGTTTAGTGCCAACCCTAATTACACACACCTGAACTAGCTAATCAGGGTCAACAGACTCACTAGAATCTTAAGCCAAGGTCACACTACACAACTTTAAACATCGACAGATCGCTGTGCTGTTCAGACTACATGACTAGCTACTGTCTTGAAGTCATTGCCCTGGTGTTCACACTCGTACTTGACTTACGTAAATGTCCGCACAGAGGGTCACACACTACAAACTACACGAACGCAACAACTGCTCTCGACCCAAACGAATCTATCCGTGCCCAAACCACACGTGAACGGAGTTGTATTATTTTGAAAATTGACGTTGGAAGAAATTAGTTCTGCAAACTGTTTGCGTGATGATCTGTTCTTAAAGCCATGTTGCTGCTGCTGTTTTTCTTCCGCTGACCTCTGCCCTCAGAGGTAGCTCCGTCGCGCAACCTGACAACCACGTGATGTCAAGTCGGCCACCGGGGGTCCCATAATATTTTAGCATGCTTATGTATTTGTTTGGCGTCGTGAAGTATTTCACACATAAGACTGCCAAGCTGATCACCCCCTCTGTTTTCCCCCGATCACACAGCCCTACCAGTCGACGAGCTCGTTGGACTTCAATATCGGGCTTAAAATCCTGTAGTGTGACCTTGGCTTTACTGTATGTGTTAGAGCTGGTTAGAGCTAAATTCTGCAGAACATTGGCCCTCCAAGAGCAGGATTGGACACCCCTACTCTAGAGATTACTGCAGGGGCATATCAGCTGCGAATGTTCTGCATACCCAAGCCATTGGAGAGTCACGGACTGGGTAAGTAATATAAACATGATTATAAATTGATCCCTTGTAATTTGAAATGTAACTTAAAGAAAAAAGAGTTAGGAATAAGTACGTAAAATAATTTATTTGCCAAACGAAATTTTCTGTAAATCTATGCCAGTTACGAAAGCTTTTTACAAAAAAAAGCAAATCCAGAAAGTCCCCTGAAAACATATCTTCTTACTTCTTTGGCATAGATGATGTATGTTGAAGATAAAACATTATTTGGCAACATGTCGGGGGAGTCTAATCATACACTGCTCGTGGCCAGTTTACTGAACTGTTGGACACATACAAACATCCTTTTTTTTTTTTTGACAAATTCCTTTAACTCTGGTAAAAAGGTGTTGTTATGTCACATGTATGGCACGAATTTGATATTAGCTAGATAATGGTTTTATTCATTCCATTCGCAAAATTCAGTAATCTCGAAAAATGCAGGTGTTTGATCAGATGTTCTTTCATTATTTGTTATTCTTTGTGATATTAAGCTTCATTCATTTTACACTTTCATGACTATAATTTACTATCTTCAGATAAAGACACAGTGACCAAAATGCAAATGGGCCTCATCCAAGATAAAGTAGAGTGGGGAAAATGCCCCCCAGTCTGACAAAGAAATTTGGTTTAAACATTTACAGCAAAATCAGAGTACAGGCAGTTTTAGCTTAAAATTAAAAAGAATATAATCAATAATTATGAATTACAAAATAATAATAGCCTATTTGAAAAATATTGTTAGCTGATGCCAACTGGCTAGCTAACTAGCTACCTGATGCTAACTTGAGGTAACGTTTTTAAATATAAGGTCGAAATATTTTTATTCAACCAACTAGTTAGAATGCATCTGATGGGAAAACAAAGGATTTGATGTTCAGAACAGAGTGACTACAGTAATTAAGCTAAACTATGATAAACTGCATTTGAAGTAATTTATTCCAAAATCATCAAGTACATGAGTGAACCAACTCGTGTCCACACTTTGTTTGACTGACACAGATGCCCAGTGCCTGCCCCTGAAAGCGGTGGTCAATTTAAATGTTTCAACTAGAACAAAAAGAAAACAGTTAACTCATTGTTATCAGTTAAAAATCAATCAGTTACGCCAGCTTATCAGATTTACAGCAGATAAACTCTCACTTTCATTAAAAATGGTTGAATATAGTAAGATTAAGATCTTGAATGACTCTAGAGACAGCCATTAACTTCTTCATGTTAAGGAATTTCTAATCTTGCTAATACTTCTATAATAATTTTTTTTTCTTTTTCCATCAAGTATCTCCAAGTCACCACACAAAAGAGCTTTCTTCATTGTCACCGTTTTCAGAGTTCAGCGACTTCTTCAAGTGAATGAACACCTCTGGCTATCTTCATCTCTAGAAGAGCTTCTTTTTTAATATTCTCAAGTCCAACAATGCGGTCTTCAAATCCAGGGCGTTTCTCTTCCTTCTCTGTTTTGATCAGGATTTCAAGGTATTCTGCTGTGGAAAGAGATTTTGGCTTCAATGCAATTTCATCTAGTCTTTTTAGGCAATCAGTGGACAATTTGATCAACTTCATTAGTTTTTCCTTAATTCCACAGAGATCCTTTTCAAGTGCTTCAAGCATTTGCTTTGTGTCCATGAACTGTCCTTTAGCCGCCATGAAGTTTTCTTTCAACTCTTTAATGGTTTTTGTCTCTACTTTTGTTTCATATGTCCACAGGAAATTTTCTCTTGAATGAAAAGAGTAATGGCAGCTTCCAGGGCAGATAATGCAGTGGTCATTCTCCATCACAGCACAAGTCTGCACAGGATCTTCTGCAGGGAGGAAGCAGTTGGAGTGACATGTGAAGAAGCAGGTGTTGCAATTCATGCTAAAAGAGTTTGCAGGGGTTCTGTTTGCTTTCATCACCTCTATCTCTTGTTCAAAATTCTCATTTTGAGCCATCTTGTCATTCTGATTTTCTAAACATTGCTTAAATCTTTTTATCTCACTGATTTTAGAGAGACCAGCAGTTATTTGAGGGGTCAGACTTGTCATGGCTGTCTCAAGGCGCTCTCGTTCCTCCAAGACCTTTATAGTCAGCGTCAGATCTTTACTTTCAATGGTCCCCAGTGTCTTGAAAAAAGCCTTCATCTGTTTGAAGGTTGATTCCCACACATTCTCATTCAGTTTCTGATAATGGTCTTCATCATCATCTGAATCACTGCCAACGGCTGTGTGTTTTTCTACACTTTTGTCTGCATACACAGCTGTGTTGTTGAACTTGAAATGGGTGGGATGTCCCTTTGTATTCTTTTGACAGGGCAGATCTGCTGCTTTGATGGCTTCTAGAGCTGGGACGTGTTTAGCATCTGCAAATGTCACCAAAATAATTATGTTCTCTGCAATGTCTTTTCCAAAAAAATAAATTGACCGAAAGACCTATGAATAATTCAAATATATATTCTGGGTTGGCCCTCAGGCGGGACCAAGGGGAGAAGCTTTGGGACAACTAGGCCAACGGCAATCAATGTGACAATTCCAAAGACGGGCTACAAAGAAAGCTTTTGACCTGCTTTGTGATCAGTTTATCATGTGTGATTCCTTTTGTATCCCCAAATCCAGGTGAATCTACGATTGTGAGAGAGTAGGGGATTTGAAAGCCAGGCTGACTGTACAGCTCATAAGATGAAACATTAGATGTCTGACTCTCAGCCTGTGTGCGATTTGTCACTTCATTGATTAGTTTGAAGCGATAGGGATCCTGCCACTTTACACCTAGTATGTAGTTGACCATCACATTGATGAGTGTGGTTTTTCCTGCACCTGTCGATCCCAACAGAAGAATTACTTTGTTTTTCACATCCTCCACTTTTCTTCCAAAGACATACTGATTAAAATCATTCTCTTTCGTTTTTTGGTATAGATTCAGTCTATAAATGGAAGGATTCCCCTTGTTTATACATGAAGATTGATTTTTGAACAGCCCACTTCCAACCACTTCTGAATGTTTACTCCTCTTCAAACATGCAGAAAGCACTGTTTCTGAGCTGGGGAGACTCATTACATTATTAACACAAATTGCCGAAACTCTGACTGTGTAATCTATCTCTCTTTTCAGTTCATGAAGAATGCACTCCCTGTTTGTAGATTTCACAGACTTCCATGGCTTTTCATTTTCATGTTCCTTTGTGCATTCTCTGGATTCCAACACGTATCCAGTGATCAGAACTCCCTCACCCACAGATGCAGGAACATCCCAGACTAAAGTTACTGACTCAGATTTGACTTGTTTTACGGTAGGTGCTCCAGGAGGAGCACATGGACGAGTCCTGGAGAATGATGTTGTGTCACTTGTCAGACTTACTCCTGGACGACACACAGCCTTGCAGGTAAAACAATATTCTTTATATGGTTGTAACTGCTTGACAGTGACCTGATCAGCAACTCCATCAGTATACACCTCTGTCCATTCAGTGCTCTGTGCAGACTGATATGAAATACAGTACGAGTCCACACAGCTAACACCACGATCAGGGGGTTTGATTTGCAAATGAATGCAGTCGTGCTCAGCACTCAAGAAAATCGGCATTGGTGGTTTTGAAGGAAGCTCATACTGTGAGCTGATGAGTCTCCCTCGTTCATAAACATGAATTGAAGAGGCAGTGCTGAGTTCATCTGGGATTGATGCAATGCAGAATTCAATGTTTTCTTTCCCTTTATTGGCTTCTTTGAAATCTAGGAAGGCCTGTATGTTTTCCCTGGTGAATGCTGTTACATCCCCTGAGCAAAACCATTTCTCTGTCTTCTTTGAAGAGTTTAGATTATAACTTACTTGCTCTCCATTGTTACAGGATTGCTCCTTAAGGTAATTCCCCAAGTCTGAAAGGTACAGTTCGTCTTCGTTTAAGGATGAGAGTGCGAAAGCTATCACGTAGTTATTGGACGCTTTCAAGACAACTTTGTCCAATTCGTTGCTGGATGAAAAAACAGGGACATCTTTCATGATGTCAAGGTAAGATCTAACAACATTCATCTCTCGCTCTCGCTCGTTTAGATACTTGGTTACCAGAGCCCCCTGAAATGGGGATCTTTCATTTCTGTTCAGATAATCTGCAAGCTCCTGTTCCTCTTCTCCTCCACTCCTTATGGATGGAAGTAGCCTGCTGAGATGTTTTTGAAAAACGGTTTTGTACTCTGAGAGAAGATCTTTACATTTTTTTATCTTGTCCTCTATTTCAGGGAATTTAATGGCAATATCGTCCCTCATCAGATCTTGACATTGAACGTCACAATCATCCAGTCCATCCATGATCCGTTGGGCTCGTCGTACCAGGCTAACACTGATCTCACTGACTAACTGCCCTCACCCCCCCACACCCCATGCGCCTGGAGCAGAGGCCGAATCTAGTTTTTTTCAGAGGGTTTAAAGCCACACGGGGTCATGGGCACAGCATTCTCTCCACTGTTCTCCAAACAGTTTTGGTAGCCCGAGTACACGTTGATGGATCTAAATAGGGAGACTGGATTGGTTGTAAGGGCCCACAAACAAAAACACACATCACCCAAACCAACCCCAACAAAACGCAAAAAATCTCCATGAAAAGTGCAGCTGAACTTGTCAATTTTCTCTTGTTCCATTTCATTCATTTTCAAAGATGCCTGACCCTCTATTGATATTAAAGGTATCTTTCTGATAGACGCTTGGAGGTCACCTTGTATCTCTTGATGGTTTTCATTAGACGAAACCTCACGATCAAAAATAAAGAATGCTTGAGCTCCATACAGTAGAGCCGTAACAACATGTGTGGCCGAGCCCTCCTGAAATACATTGCAGTGCTTTACATTTCCTGCGCCAAGATGCTCCATAGTTAACTGCTCAAAACGTGAAGTTGTCCGATACTGCAAGGTGACTCGAGACTGATGTTTGGACTTCTTGTTGTCATTTAAATAGTCTGCTGATCCTTTAACACTGACTAATCCACTCAGAAAGCTGGCTTCAAGAGATGCAGAAACATTCAGAGCTGCTACTTTGTCTTCACTAGAGTCTGAGGCAATTATTTTGAAGTCAGTATTTGGCTGTGGCCGTATGTTAATATTCTTCTTCAGCATTTCAAAGTCCCAGAGAGATATTCCTTTAAAGAATGTATATGTTGCCTGTTAAATTCAGCCAAAAAAACAAACAAAGAAACTTGCTACTACCAAACAAATACAATTTAATTTCAGTTTCCGTCTCCTAAGGCCAGATTAATTTTGTCCTCTGTAATGGGCATATTTTTTTGTTTATATCTTTAGGCTTATTAAATTCCTCTGGTTAATTACTGTTGTATCTTCACAAGGGCACCGTTATGCAATACTAAAGGTTGGAATAGTCATAAATATGTATAAATATCATAATGTTGTTGTGCCATAGAATATGGGGGTCTTTCATAGATCATAGATCTTTTGTGGCCTTGTGCTTTTAAAACAATTGTAAACGAGGGGGTATTGCCGTACATTGTGTTTTTTATGATGGGGCTTAATTCAGCACAAGAAAAAAATTTAATTGCTTGTCAAAAGGGTTGCATGCCACTGGCTTAGATAATGTTTAAGAAAAACAGAAACTGAAATGTTCACCATAATTTCCATTCCCTCAAACCCATGTATGTATGTCATCTTATTTCATGTCACTCTTGATTTATTGTGGTTGTATTACCTGGAATGAGAGCATCGCTCCTGCAGTCATACAGCATTCCCAACTGAAATGGTCGGCCAAGACAAGCCAGTTCTATAATGCCATCAGACATGTTTCTGAAGAAGATAGTTGTGGCCTCAGTTCTGAAATATGCCTTCCCGTTCTACAAAATAAATCATATGTATATGTAAATTAGGATGATTCAAATTTTTGATCTAATTAATTACTCAATGTTGTGATAAATCTAATAATCACATATTAATCGCACATCAAATTTGGCTGAGAAGGTGGAGAAGAAATTGCCCACAAATGTATTTTAAAGCCATTATTGTGTTACATGTGAAAAGCATGAAATAGACATCACAAAAAGTAGCTTTAAAAAAATGTTTTTATTATTTTTCTTTTTAATATTCTTTTTTCTTTTTGGGGTGAACTATCTCTTTAATTAGTTTTTTATTAATAAGGATTTTTCCCCCCAGATTTTTACATTTTTGTATTATTTTAAACATGCAAATATGAAATGATTTTTTAATCCAAATGGAAAAAAAACAAAAAAAAAAAAAAAATAAAAAAAAAAAAAAACCTGCCAGTTTAGTAGGGCAGCGCGCTCTTGTGTCCCAAAAAAAAATGATCACGAATTAAAGATTTCCGGCCCCCATATCAGTCGATATCGATAATCATCACGATAATTTTCACATTTTTCTAAAGGCAGGTTTTTGCTCCCAATTGAAATTTGTATAAATCAGACCGATAACTGTGGTTTTAAACTACTCTTTCTGGTCAGAACATGACAAGCACTTCACGTTTTTGAATTCTTTACACTTTTCTAGTTATTTTTTGGTCTTTCATAGTAGCACACATTTAGATCATGATAACCAAAGTTAAAACCACACATATAGCACTTCAATACCATGGTAAAAAAAAATTAAAAGTAACTATATGGTTTCAAGGTATTTGTATGAAAAACAGTAGTCTAAATACATTAAGAAGTAAGTATACAGAGTAAATGCAAAACGCTAGGCTATAAACTTAATCAACAAAAAAAAAAAAACTGTAATTATATTCACTTCTTTAATCCATTTAATACGTGTCTACATTCAGGGGCGTCGCTAGTGGGAGGAAAAGGGTGACAGAGTGCACAGGGCCCAGAGGTCTGTGGGGCCCGCGATCTCACATCGCTGTTTTGTCTGTCCTGCTGTTAGTGCTCGCACTTGTGACGAGTAGTCGTAGAATGTAAACCATCTGCTCTAGTGAGCTCGCACTGTGCTGCCGTTTGAACTTTGAGCTGAGCGGATAAATGATCGGTGTGGCTTCAAATGAGTACCACTTTTGGCGCATAAACATTGTATCGAACATTTATCGAACTCTTATCATTTTATTGAGGAAAATGATATCACGATAATTATCGTTATTGTTTTATCGCCCAGCCCTAACTGCCAGTAGGTGGCAGTGTAAAGTAGTAAATGTCTTAATGCATAAGTCGTTCATTCATTCATTCATTCATTCGATTAATTCATTCAAACGGCAGATTCATTCAGGAATGAAGTAAAGAGTAAAGGTCCTTTTAAAATGGGCCTTTGAATCATTGGTTCACCCGATTTGTTCAAAACGCAGATTCATTCAGAAATTGTGTTTTGTTCGAGACGCACAAACAGTCTGCTGTGGATTTAATGTAATATTTGCTTTGCAAAACGTGAGGGGAAAGGAAAGGAAAAACAGAAAATTTTGTGCTATACTATAAACACACATATTAAATTCTTATTTATTGAATGTTGTATAAAATTAAATATTACATTTGTTACGCTGTTCTGGATCACCAACAAGCAATTGTGTGATATTGCACATTTGTTAATTGCATTTAAAAATGTAACACGTGAATTAATAAGTTATGGAACAAAAAGTAACATGTTAAATTAATATTTACATTAGGGCTGTTGATTTATTGTTTAATTAGCAGCATTTTATACCATTAAACTGTTCCTTGAACCCATTTAAAATAATGAAAAGATAAACAATACATATTGTTTCCTATTCTTGTTTTAAATTGTTCAGTCTTTAGAATATAAAATGAAAACTGTCAAATTTAGTGGACTAAATGTTTACTTTCCTCTAGCAGTACCTTATGGCCGCCTGTGTGTCCCTAGGCCTCAGTTTGAGAAAGCCTGGTCTAAGAGATGCAGCAGAGCGCTGCCTGCTGTGCCTGGCGATGAATATGGTTTCCTGGCCACATAAGCATGCTTTTAATTTAATTTATATTGTTGTTATAAACATTCTCTCATGCCATTAAGTTATGAACAATAATTAGTCTGCCCCAGTGTGGGTTTAAGTGCTAGAACAGCTTCCACTAGAGTGGTGCCAAAAGTGGTGGATGGTTCATGTATTTGGTCTATTTCAGGCATTCTCTGTTTGCATGGGACAAAAGACACATCATTTCTATCCCCACATGCTGAGTATATCTGCATTAATTAGCAAATAAGATTATTTTTAATTACATTTATTTTGCAGGGCTTGCCAAATGGATTCAAAGAATTTGTTCAGCATCTGTTCATGCGGAGTACTAAGAAAGCTGTGCATAATGTATTTTGAAAGCTCTGTATTGCAATGACGGAAGACTTTAAAAAAAAGACTAATTTGCTACAAGCACCTTGTAAAATAATAAGAATAAGCATTATTTGTAAAAGAAAACACACTGGTCTTGGGTTTCTAGATAAATGAGTGATTTATTCATTATTTCATGTTGTTAGGCAGTGCAAAAGGGAAATAACATAAGTATGCTCTTATGAGACAGCAATACAGCTCAATAACACATTATAAAAGATGAAGATCTGTAAGGATGGTTCATTTTAATCTGTAATCCGGAGTTATAGAAACATACAGAAGATAAACATAACGATTTATGCCATCACTTTCAACAGCAAGAAAGTAGTACATCACACATTGTGTTGTTTAATGTCTTTTTCATTGTTTTTCTCTTTTATGTGAATTCTTTTCCTTTCTTCTTCCTCTTTATATCTGTTCTTCTCGTCTAGTTCCTTCTTTTCTTCTTCTCTCATCTTAAAAGCATTCAATTCCTTCTTGTATAGTTCTTTCTCCTCCACAGCTTGTTTATATCCTGCAACAGCTGAAACAATTCCGGAAACAGCTGAACTAATTCCGGAAACAGCTGAACTAATTCCGGAAACAGTTGAACCCATTGTGGAACCAGCTGAACCCATATCCTGCCAAAGTTGACTCCATTTAATGGTAGAAGATATTATAGTTTTTTCAGGTATATGACGTCAAAAGAGAGAAAGAGAAAAATTCTGTTACAATTGTGGAAATTCAAAGTACTTTTTTACCAGTTTTTGTTAACATTGCACTAACTTCTGTTTAAGTTGTGCTAACACGAGCAGCATAAAAGCAGAATCACGTAAAAGATTTCAGTTACCCCTATCATTTGTAAAAATCTTTTTAATGAACATTGTGGGCAAAGGGCCTCAGTATTGATAAAACACTTTAGCTAAAGTACAGGGATGTGATTCGTCCGGTTATGTCTGCCTAAAATCATGTGTGATACTGGTTACTGCATGATGACTGAAATCGTGAAATGGCCTTGAGCATATTAACTCTAAAATAAACTCGAAAAGGTAAGGTTATGTTTTGCTAATACAAACAGACGGATGGTTTTTATTTAGCAGGGTGCTGGACAGTTAAAAGGCTTCAAACGGTAGAATCAGCGCTGAAGCGTGTTACTCACCCGGAAACTTTTTAATGAATGCTGGTGAGAATTTGAGCTTAGTACTATCATAGAATTCATAACGGTTGTGATGTAATTATATAAATATAGGCTATAGTCTGGCACGCTACATGTCTGCTGTAAATGCTAGCTGCGCTAGAGTAGCTTTCATTTTGCATTTCTAATGTTAACTTTCATTTTGCATTTGGGAACGCAACATTCGTCACTAGAAATCATTTATAAATCTGTTGTTGTTTACAAAGAAGTTTCACTGTCAGATGATCCTTCAGAAATCATTATAATAAGCTGATATGCTGCTCAAGCAACATTTACTTTTTATTATAATCAAGGTTAAAATAACGGTTTCCACACAAAATGTTAAGCAGCAAAAACTTGGATAGCCGGCCACTCAAAACATTTATGGTAAATTTTTTATAGAGACGGCAACACCATAACCACTTTTATTCATCATACATTAAAGTGATGAAGAGAGTGAAAACAGTGAAGAACTATAAAATGTTACAAAAGATTTCGATTTAAAATAAAGCTAATAAATTTATTTGATAAATGCAAGTAAATGCCGTTCATTGAACTTTATCAAAGAATACGGAAAAAATAAAATATATAACATTTTCCACAAAATACTGAGCAGCACAAATGTTTTCAACATTCATAATAATAAGAAATGTCTGAAGTTCAAATCAATGGTAATGGGTTTTGAAGGATCATGTGACACTGAAAAATGGAGTAATGATGCTGACAATTCAGCTTTTTCTCACAGGAAAATAAAAACATTTATAATATATTAAAATAGAAAACTTGTTCAAAATTATCACTTCAGCAAAGTTTGTGTTCTGTTTATTTTGTATTTAATTTTCTGTTATTCAATAAATAACCATTTCAAATATTTTATTTGAAGTGCAATGACGACCATTAAAAATCATGGGCAAGCTATGTATACAGACAATTGGCATTATTAGGACCAGCAACTAATTCCTCCAGTTGCGGCAATTATCATACATGATTATATTATATTCAGTATTTTATAGTTTACACCTGTAAACTGCACCTGGCTAGACATAACAGTTTCTTTGTTATCCCATCCTCTATGCCAAAAATGTAGTGAGTTACCTGCATATGTCATCATAGTGGTCTAATTTCAGAAAAGTAACCATTATAAAATAGACTAGTTTACAACCCATAGGGAATGACATTCTAATTCCTTTCTAACTTTGAAATGTAATGGTTATTTTCCAGAAATGAGACCACTTCTGTGAAGTACAGCTACCGTGTCTACACTAGGAGCAACCGCTGTCAGCTTTCTACATTGCACGTGTCAAAGCAAAAATTCCAAATCTCTTTGACCAAATGTCAGAAGTAGCACAGTTATGTGGAGTATGGCCAAACCACTGCACTAGAGGGTGCATCTTGTCAGCTCTCATGTACAGTTAGTGTTTTTTTTTGCACAGGAAAGTTCAATGCAAGCGGTTGTCATGGTAAGAAAAATAATATCTGCTTGTAATAGGGAGTTAAAAGATCATGCAGCTAAGGCCATTGGTAATATTGAGAATAAAAATAGGAAAAATCAGCAACAGTGCTGATTTGACATTTTACATAATTTCACACGATGTTATAGATCACGCAAAATCTTAATTTTTAATTTTTAAGTATTTTTATAACTTCATATTCAAAATTTTAATTTTCAATTTTACTTAAACACTTTTCTCACATTACTTAAATACATTAGATGGGAAAAGTATTTGTCATTTGTAACTAGATACTTTTTAATGTATTTGTGCCCATATCTCTTTGCACAGACTGGGCAGGGAAAGTAAAAGTGAAACAAAGTGAAGATTTATGAATTTGATAGCAAGCTGGGGAAAAAAGTTGCTTGTTTATTTATTTATTTTTAATAAAAAATTTTGGGAGTGTTACCATTGTGGTGAAGTGTCAAACTTGCTTGGTTTAAATTCAAGAATTCAAATTGCTTTAATAAAAAAAAAAACTACTATTATGGGATTGCCATGGATGTAACCAGTAGACTACAAGCATGTGTAAGAAAAAGTTAAACGGTTAGCTAACAATACTAGCAATGTAAATGTTAGTTATTTTGACATGTCAAATTTAGTTGAGTTTAAAGGCAGAGTAAGTGATTTCTGATAGCCAATGTTAACATTTGAAATCACCAAAACAAACAACCGAAAAGGGTATCGCCCCTATTTTGATAGCTCCGCCCACACATACGTACGCAACCCAGGCACAGATTAGTTCTGTGAAACAAAGCAAAACAAATGTTACACTGTGTCTACGGACATAGCGGCGTGTCTGGTCAAAACAGAACCCGGCAGCAGTTTTATGTCGGGATATTTATTTCACGGAGTCACACTTTCTTATATTAATAAAGGTTATGCGTAGTGGGAGTGCTGGACAGGGAGAGGCGTCCGAGCCGGTGTTAGCCGGCCCAAAAGCGCTCCCCAACAAAAAGCAATGTAAAAACAGGACACAGCCAGATACGGTGCTTTAGAACCCAACAAACAAGGGCTAATATTAGAGGGGTGCTGCTGGAGTCCTTTGGTGTAATTTATTGCGGCAAGTATCTAGGAAGGTTTGTTTGTGGAAGCAATTCCGTTGCTGAAAAGAGCGAGAGCTATGATTAAGATGAACAAGGATCTTGGTCCCAGAGACGCGACAGACATGTCCTTCCTGTCGGGAGGGCTACTGCTGCGACAGTCAGTAGGGAAATACAGAGAAGGACTCCTGCAGGAGCAGATATGCTGTGGCAGTGGGGAAATGTAGAGATAAGCTTCTTGCGGGAGCAGACACTGCTGGCGGCCCAGGTTGCGGAAATATAGATATAAAGGCTTGCGGGAGCAGGCATGCTGCGGCCAGTGGGGGAAGGGAGTAGTGGGGAAAATACAGATAATGGCTTCTGCGGGAGCAGACACTGCTGTGGCAGTGCAGAAATATAGATAAAGGCTCCTGAGGGAGCGGTCACTGCTGCGGCAGGGGGGAAATACAGATAAGGCTCCTGCGGGAACAGACACTGCTGCGGCAGT